>JASDQU010419424.1:0-10205 GCA_032191745.1 Picea mariana
CCACATTGTGAATTAATTGTCACTTTATGAATTAAGTGGCATATTTCACTTTTGACTTAAAACTCCTAAGTCAAAGTGAAATTAGAATCATAAAGTAAAGTACAAGGGTAATAGTCTTCCCCCTTTGTGCTTAGAGACTCATAAGCACATGGGGTCCACTTTCCAAGGTACCCAAATCTCAACACCGTACTAGGATAATAACCAAGATGACCTCTTGTAGGGATAACAACCAAAATGGCCTCCTGTACTAGAATAACAACCAAGATGACCTTCCATGGGGATGACAATCAAAATGGCCTCCTGTACTAGGATAACTACCGAGATGACCTCTCGTAGGGATAACAATCAAAATGGCCTCCTGTACTAGGATAATAACCAACCAAAGAAAATTGGACTCCTGTACCAAGGATAATGGTCCAAGTCACGAGGGCTTCCACACCAAGGATAATACCCTTCAGTATCAAAAGCAAGCTATTACAAACTAATGATAAAATCAATTAAGGAAAGTAGTACAAAACTTACCTTAGTCTGCAACCATGCTCAATCTTGCTTTTGGTCTTCCCAAGAAGACTGAGATAGAGAAGAACTCCTCATAGTTCTTGCTTGCATTCCTTGATTTCTTTTGAGGTGGCTAAAGTTGCTTTCCTTTCTTCCACAAAGGACAATGATTCTCATAGTGACAAGGGCTTGAAACCTTGCACATCACTAGCTGCAAGTCTAGTCTCCTCGCTAGAGCTTGAATAAGATGCACTTTGTTGTCATCCTTATACACACCTACTAACGTGGAGAAGTCTCCAACCCACTTGGTATGTTCTTAGAGGCACAAGCCTAAGTCCAAACCCACTGTCACCTCGACTTGGACTTCTTCCGTCTAGGCTCACTCCTAGGTAAGCCAAGGGGGGTGGACCCTACTTAACTAAGTTAAGTTGATTAAGTGTTCAAGGAGTTAATTTTAAATCTTGAGTTAGGGGACCTAACCTAAATGACAATCAATAATGCAAATGCAAATCTTTAATGACAAGCAAAACCCTTGATCTACAAGTTATACTAAGACTAGTGGCTAAAGATGGGTAAATGGAGTCAATAAGATTTATACAACAAATTACAATTATACAAAAGTGAATGCTGCTACAAGATATTCACAATAAATAAAAGAAATTACTTTGCACTTTTAAATCAAATATGAATACTATCTACAAATTGAAATACAACATGAGATATATAGAAATACAATGAATGAGCAAGTAAATGATTATATAACCATCAATTAGATAGTGAAATATCGACACAATGGGTTAGATAGTGAAAAGAATACTAGCTTTATACAAATATCTCTAAACGAATAAAGAATGTTTATAAGAAGAATAGAGGTGACTTAGTACATATAAACATCCACAATGAGAGAAAGTGACTTAAAACATGAAATTGCTTGGAAGTTAGAATCACATGAAAAGTAAATAGCTTGAAATGTAAAATTGAACAACTTGAAGAAATTGAAATAGCTTTGAGAACTTGAAGTGCAATGTTGTGAAAGTTGTGTAGGTTAATTTTAATAAGTTTTAAGTCTCTCTTTGATTAGCGGGATTAAAGTGTGATAGATACAAGCCTAGACTATGTGACTACCCCAAATTTCAAAGAGAAATTCCATTTCTTGTTCACTGTGAAGTTCTAGTTCTATAGGAGTTGAACATTCAATGTAATTACTTGCATTAGCAAGGTGCGCTTCCGAGATTCTTAACTGATTTACATCAATGAACTCTGCGGTTTCAGCATCCTCTACCACTTTCTCGATGGGAGCATCCATCTTAATATCTGAACTGCCTGCTTTTATATCTGGAAGCTTCTTCTCCTTCCATTTTTCCATAAAAGCATCAACCAATTCAATGTAAGTTTCAACCTGATCATCCCCCCATCTCTCTAAAAATGCATGCATCAAATTTTGTATGGTCTTAAACTCACAATCATCCGAATCATGAAACCAATCATAAGCATCTTCCTCAACACAAGTCAAGACAAACAATTTCATTAGAACATCCTCATGAACATGTGGATCACACCATTCACTAATACACCGCCCAAAGGCTTTGATGTGAGCTTAGCATCACCATAATTATGAAAATCAGACAAGTTTTCAATAGCTATTTCAGGAAGTTCATGAGGATAACCAATTATTCTTGAAAAATCAATAGGATCATAAAATTTATCTAGACCCATTGAAAAAGAAAAAGTGTGGGACCCAAAGATTATTTAGGATCCTACGAGAAGAAAACTTGTCTAACTTCCTCCAAAAACCCTTTCAGATTCAAGGATGAAGCTAAGCAAGCATGAGTTCTTTCTTGAAGAATACTTTGTCAAATTATTTTGAAGAGGAGTCGCTAGATGACCAAGTTTATTTAAAAAAAAACAAGAAGCATCAAACAAAGCAAAAAACAAGAAGGAAAACAAAAGGTTGTAGGATTATTATGCACAAACAAGAGATGTATATCAGAGATTGCTTCTTCTCCAAGACTTTCAAGTGGCCTACGAGGAGCAAGTTTGTTTATTCTCCTCCTATGCAATGTGAGGGGTAACAAGCTCAACATTCCTTCTCCAAGATGGTGCACTCTCCAATAAGTTATTAGTTCAACGCTCCCTCTTCCATGGTGGTCCACTATCGATGTGTCAATATGTAAGGCACTCCTCTCTAGATGTGTGCCACATGTTCTCCTCTACCCAACGCTCCTCAACAAGTGTGCCACTATGGTCACTAGGCTCCAATGCTCCTCAACATATGTGTCCATGTCCATCACCAACCTCCATGAAGTATGCTCCTCAACCCAAGCATCCTCAAGTCAAGTGTCCAACCTCCAAGGTATATATCACATGGTCCCAAGCTCCATGGGCTAAGTGACCTCCTCCAAGTGCCTAGTGCTCCTAGGTCCCACGTCTAATAAAGGAACTGTTATCCACCAAGTTGCACTAGGATGGACTTGCAGTTAAGCTGCCAAAGATTGAACAAGCAGTTGCTCAAAATTCCGAGTTTGGAAGTCCAGCCGGTCAATTTGACCACCTTTTTTCACATTTCCATCCCCTGTCGAGCATTGTAATAAGATGAGGTTGGCATGATGATTTTGTAAAAGGCTTGGCATCCTAAGACTTGATCATAAGTACATACTCTAGAGTGTTTTTTTTCACTTGTTAATTATTTCTTGCTTGAAATTCATTTTAGGCAAGTTATAATTTCTCAGTTTTTTCACTCAATACCTCCAAAGCTAGAGTGTGTACTGATGGTTAGGCCTTAGCTTGGAAAATCTAAGTCTAGTGTCTAAATGTTTATATTACCATGCTAAGTCATCAATATTGAGTCATATGGAAATTGTGTTAAGTCCCCCTTAGGTTTTTTAATGTTTTATGCACATAAAAAATTACTCGTAAAATGGGATTTTTTAATTGTAATTGGTCAATAAGTTAAAAAAGCGGTACTAGGAGGCAATATATGCCTTGTGGGTATTCATTTTCACATCCAGAATACCCACTTCACCTCAGTACCACCTTTTAGAGGGTAAATATTGAGTTTTACTCAAGAAAAAATAATTTTCTCTTGAAAAAGGTAAATAAAAGACAAAAATCAACAAATGCTATTTTTGTGGAAACATATTTTCCGTTAAATGTCTCTCTCCCACTTCATTGTGATTTAGTGACAGTTGAGACTCGAGAGTGAGTTAGAGTGAGTTAAGTGGGGAGTTCTCTCCACTTGATGGAGATCCCAAAGACTAGTGCGCACCTCCTTGAGTAGATGGCGCATTATGGAGTGGGTTGATGATCCCAAGGGAGATCTCCACCTTCCTTGGCCATTTGGCACCCTCTCTATCCTCACTTATGGCGAGTTAACTCCCTTTGCTTGAGATGTGGCACTAATCCACTCATCGATTTGTCGTTTAAGCTTTGGGATTTGCACCCTCCACATTGGGAATGGCTCCCTCTCTTGCTATATAATGAAGTTGACCCCTCTGTGTTCACTAGTTGGATTAGGGGAGAAATCTCTTAGGTTTGTAACATATTGTATTGTACTACCATTTTGTGGAATAAAAGAAGACTTTGGTGGTCCAATTGGTGTTGTGCTTCTGTGTGTGGACAATTATTGTCTTGGTTCAATCATATGAGGTAACCTTGTATGTTGCTTTGCATGTTTTCCTTATTTAATGAAAGTATTGTTTCCTAGATGGTAGAATCTTGCAAGACTATATTGATTGCTTGACTTTACTCTCTTCAATATTATAAGATTAATGATTTGCATACTCTTTCTATTTTGAACTGATGTGCTATCAAGATCTTATGTGTAGGAAGCACTTTGTTTAATTGGAATAGGGGAGTGCACCCCCTCTTTGAAGCATTTTACTTACAGGTTATCCATCATCCAAGAAGTGAAAGGAATTGCCTTGAGCATCCCTCACAAGCTTGAAGGCTCTTAGTGGACAAGGTCTCTCCGCATAAATGCTAAAAGACTCCATACTACATAGCCCAGAAAAGAAGTTCCACCTTGCAAGCTCAAACTCTCTCTCTCTCTTTCTCAAAATATTTCTAAACTTTCTTTCCTTTTGGTTACTTGGTTGCATGCCAATATTCAGATCTAGTTTTCAGTTCAAATCGTTAATATCTAATGTTGCATGCAAAAATAAATTAGATCTAATTTTGTCCTTTCATCTAAAAACTTAGATCTAGAATGGGAAAAGGCTCCTTTTAGCTAGTTTTCCTTTCAAATTTTTTAAGGATAATAGGCAGTTCTTTTTCAAGATATTTCATTGATTATTTAGAAATTTAAGTGTCTTTTTCTTTGCTGTGTCGAACAGCGCATAAAGTCATTAAAAAGATTTCAAATTGTAGTATTGTAGATTGCTAGTTTTACTTGTTTTTTACTTAGTATTTTTCTATAAGATTTGACTTGTCCCTTAAGCTTGTTCAAAGTGAATTTGGGCATCTTTTGGGATTGTTTCTTTGCTGTTTTTTGAAGGTTGTTGAATAAAAAAATGGAGACGCTGCCCATTTTTGGCGGAATCGGAGCATCCGGGACACTTGGGAGCACTCCTTTGACAAAAACATTGTTCTAAAACCTTGTAAACTTGTAAGTCCTCTCTTATAAAGGATCAGAAGCCTCCCAAAAAGAATGAAAAGCATTGTAATCCTCATAATAAAATAAGTGGGCCACATAGTCCCCACTTTACTTTTCCCCCTAGGGGGGACCGGTGTTGTGGTTTGATCTTTTTCGTGGTTTGCTTTGGTTCAAGTTTTGCAATTTCACATCTAAAGGATAAACTAAAAGTAACCTCAAAATCTATCAAGCAACACAATCTTTTAGATTAGTTTTCCTTTTGCAAGTAGTGACTAGTTGCTAGTTTAGTTTAAATTTCAGTCTTTCATTTTCGTAATTTTCATTATTTTGCAAATAAACCAATCCCCTCAACTCCCCTAAGTAAGTTTTACACAGAAAAGGGGTTGGACAGTGTGGATTTAGTAATTAGACAAACATTTTATTTTATTGCAATTTCAAAGTCGGCAAATAAACCCATCCCCTCAGCTCCCTAGTGTATGCTCTGAAACCTTGCGAGCCTAGCTCGATCTGGGGAACTCATCAGAACTGACGTTGGTCAGTGCGGATATAGTTTAATTAGGGAAAATATTTTAAGTCGCTACTACTTCAATTGGGAACTGCATAGAGATAGTGTGTGAAGTCAGACGGGAACTTTGAGATCTAGGTTCTCCCCGTGTTGGACATCCGACATCTCTATTGAGCTTGTTGGTGAAGTCATTTGGGCTTTGGCAAGTTCTCGACAAATTCCAATTGGAGGAAATAGCCTCTTAAAGGCCAAATCTAGAATAGCTTTATTTTCAGTAACACTTTGTACACATCGCACAAATCACTTCCATAATCACCCCACAATTCTTAATAAAATTTACAGCAACACTTACAATCTACAGCAGAGTTAACATCTCGCAGCAATTCATTATATGTGGCACTGGTCTATACCATATATTTTTCTTATCATTTTATTTCAAGTACCTATATCCTTTTTCATGTAAGTTGTATCTTTCATGCAAGTATCTTAAATGCTTTACTGTCCAGCATAAGAAATCTTATTTATATGTCATATGTGCTGCTAGTGTAATTTCAATTATATGTTGTTGTTGTAATCTCATTTACATCTTGCTCTTGTTGTTGCAATAAAACTCCTAGATTATATTTATTGTTCTTAGATTAGATCAAGCCTCAGATTTTTCTTCTTTAGGGACTACCCCCTTTGGCTTTGCTAGGAGTTGGCCTAGACGGAGGAGTTGAGGATCAGGTGACAGCACCTTGACTCGATACTTTCCCCCAAGGACACACCCAATGGATTGCAATTTTTTCCACGTTAGCCCGAGGTGTGTATAAAGGCAGCAATAGTAACCAACACCCCGCATTGTATGCACCCAATGGGTTAGTCAACATGTCGATTAGAATAACAATCTCCTAGGTAAGGGCACCATGCTAGCACTCTAATCAAAGTCAAGCATCCACCCAAACTGAGCCATCCATATGTCCATGATGCATCAGCAAGGGGCTAGGAGACCTAGGTAAACACTTTTGACTATTCATATTTTTGACACTCTAGTACTATGGTCTTCAAAATACAAATAGTACATGACTAATTTGAAGCTATCTCACGTCTGCAAAATAATGCAAATACATGCTGTGCAATATTCCAATCTTTGAAAACTAAGAGAAGAGACTAACCTTGCTTCCCTCAGATTGTCAATACAAACACCAAAGCCACACCTTGTGTTCCCATAAACATGGTCTCTCACGACTGCAACAAATCAAACATGATTAATATTTCAGCCTGGTGTTAATGCTCATTGTAAAATAATATGCAACAAAGACTATAATATCATGAAAACATACATGCAATACTGAATGCAACAGATGGTTGCCACCATGATTTGAATGTCAATGCAGCAGCTGAGTTCAGTGATCCTAATTTTGCCTGCAAGAGCTAAGAAAGTCTTTGAGCTCTTCGTAAAGTTATTTTCACTCTTCAGAAAACCTAGGCATGGTGTAGTTGTAATCATAAACCGAAAAGTTGATTACTGCATCAATGTTTGGTGGATTTGAGAAAAGACAGTAATGTTGTAAGAAAACAAAGGTTCACAGCTCTTGCTTGAAAAATATTTATTAATTTGTATGGAGATACCTTCAACAAAATATTTTTATTAGCTTGCCAGGATGCAGCTACTTGAATATTTGATTCTCCATTAGTCATTGCCAATCCCTCTCCAATAATCCTGACAATAATCATGCATATGTAACAAAAATCAAAATCTTCATACCATGTAATTACATCAGAATGTTTGAAATCTGAATTCAGCTGGTTTAAACCTACTCATTCACCTGGAATGATATTCAAAACCAAGATCAATGTAGTTTGTGATTCCAACAACTGTATCTCCTTCAAAAGGATTTTTCACCTGGATGATAACACAAGTTTAAAATAGGTTAATAAAATATCTATTTTTGCATAAGTCCTCAGAATGCTTTATCTGCCTTAGCATTCTCGTCCACTCACTTAAAAAGTTCCGTGTAAATCTATACCGCTGTTTCCAAGGTAATTTTGTTTTCAAAATAAGATTTGAAAACACGATTTGTTTGAATAAATCTAATTGTTTCAACAGCAGAATAAGTTATGTAGATTGGTTAAAGAAATAGATTGCATCAAAAGCAGAATCAGTTATGCTGATTGCTTAAAGCAATTAAGAAAACAACCTGCAGGAAATGATTCCTATAACTTGCCTGTAGCATTAAAACCTAACTATTCTCAGTATATGCATTGTTGCAGAGTAACTTCAAAACACATATACAGGTCCAGTGAAACACTTTTAAACCAAGTCTAAGTGCTGTTCAGAATATGGGATCTGTTTGACACACCACTGGATTCATGAAATTCAAAATACCAGCTAACGTTTTCAGAATGGCCATTAGGCAAAAACTAAAATGTAGAACATTATAAAAAGCAGCTTTCTTGCTTTCAATTCTTTATATACAAAAGCCTTTAATAATCATTTGTCCAGTTTGAAGAACTGAATTTCCATTCAATTAGGAAAGCATGATGTCCCCACATAAAATGCATAAAATAATTCACAAGAAACCATCATGGTGAGATCCATACCCTCCTTTGGACCACAAGATGTTGGTAAAAAGAAGCTATAAGCTGCATTCACAGAAAATGGAAATCATAGTTAGCTCAACCAGATGTTGAATATCAAGTAAAAAAGGAGACAAAATATAAACAAGCCCCGATAAGTCTATCATGGCATTCCAGAGTATTTAAACTTTGAAAACATCTTCCCTGTCAGATAATGCACATACACACTAGCAGAAGAATGCAGAAATAGAGGGGAGAAATAAAGAGAGAATACTTCCTTGATTATTCAATATGGTGAACACCAATACCTAAAAGAAAGACAATGCTGAATACCACAAGTTCCGTACAACCACTTTATTAATTAAGATAATTAAAATCTAACTATGACTTAATTTCGTTTATGAAGAGTGACTTAATTAACTTGAGTCGCTCTATTTAGTACTTTTATTAAGCCGTTAATATATGACCATTATCAATTAACTCTAATACCACCTTTAATGGTCACATGGTGTATTACTTCCTGGATCTGCACTCTAAAGATAAGTGCAATCACATAAACACAAACCCTAGAAGAATATAGAAGTGCCACCCATTGTCACCTCAATGGCCACTTCCCTTGCTTTAGGCCAGCTCTCCTCTGGCACAAGGGGGGATTGCCTAATGAGACTACAAACATTTCCTTGTAAAGCTGATTACAAAATCAGATTTCTGGAATGAAGTTGTTCTTTGATTTGAACTAAAAAGATGAGAGGACAAGCTAGACCTAGTGCCTTGTCCTTTGGGCAAATGGAGTCAAAGCATAACTTGATGAAGAAGCTCGAAATGCAAAGGAGAAATCAGTAAGTTATGTAATAGATGAACGTTACTAATCGTATTAACCACACTGATAGATTGGACTGCATGAAAGGCTCACAAAGATACCATTTCATTTCTGACTCATTATCAACCAGCATATGATGCCACCACTAAAGTAAGAGAGAAGCAAACTGCTAATATTTTTGGTGTAGCTACGGAAGATATTCTTGTATATTTGTTTTAGTCAAACCTTTAAAAGGTTATTATAATTCTATTGTACAAGTCCGCTCAACAGAAATTATTATATTATTGGTATTTTATTTATTATGGGTTAGTTAGGTCAAGAGACACTGTTGTGTATAAATAGAGGATAGGTTCCTCTCACACACTGCTCTTGTGCATCTTGGAGTGCATAAGAAGCTCTAGTGCACAAGTCTTGGAGACTGGTTCTTTTGGTGTTTTGGTCTTGGTTTTTCTTGGAGAGCTATAGCGCATCATTGTACTGGTTGAAGGAATCTATATTAAGGATTTTGGTTGCTGGGTTTTCTCCCCCACGAGGGTTTCCCAGGATAATCTGTGTGTTCTAATGTATCTATGACTGTCTATCTTTCAGTGATCCTACTACAGTTGCTATTGGATTAAGTAATTGTAATTGTGTAACTAGAAAATTTGAAATTCCAACATGGTATCAGAGCAGACCTGAATAGAAGCCAGTTGCAGATCTAGAAGCCTAAAAGGGAGCCGTTTTCAGTCTAGAGACAGTTGTCGGACAAACCAAGACCATCAGAAGCCAGGATGACTATCGGAACAAAGATCAATGAGAAGCTAGATGGAGCTGATAAATCCAGGGCTTGGAAGTACAGAGTAACCCTCCTCCTTGAAGAACATGAACTGGATAAGTTCACTATAGAAGAGGTTCAAGAACCTCAAGGAGATGAAGCTAAGGAAAAATATAAGAAGGACATGGTGAGAGCAAAAAGGATTATTGCAGACTCCATTAACGACCACCTTATCCATCATATATCATCATTATCTTCTCCAAAGCAAATGATGGACACCTTAACTCGTTTGTTTGAGGGAAGTGTTATCGCACGGTTTGTAGGAAAGGTCCAAGGGCTTGAAACCGGCGTAACAGGAGCTTCCCCACCCACTGTCACCTCGATGGGGAGCTCTTTCTATTCAGGAGGGCAAGTCCAAGGGAGACGTCCCTAAGGCAATCTGGATAAAAGAAAGGGTAAAGGGCAAAGGCCAAGTCAA
>JASDQU010419426.1:0-10205 GCA_032191745.1 Picea mariana
TCCATTTCAGTTTGGATGTATCTGTGTAGAGCCTCGCGATATTTCAGAACCAAATGTCGTTCAGAGTCTTTGATACCCAGCTTGGTGCGCAAGGTATGGAAGATATTGGTGAACTCTGGAACTGATTGTCCCTTCTCTTGCCGTAGTGTGGTCCATCTCATGTACTGGTCCTCATAGTTGCCAACAGGGTACCACTATTCCTTTACCGCATCCACAAAAAATTCCCAAGTGGGATCGGCCCCATATATTCCAGACTCCTCTGTGGAACTTTGCTCCCAGTAAGTTTCCCACCAATGTTTGACATGAGGGAGAGCTTTAAGTAGTGCGAAGGTGATCTTTTTTTTGTCGGAAAAATTGTGAACAGAGAAATAACCTTCTAGCAGAGTTAACCGTTTTTCTAGGGCTTATGCATCTATTTGTCCTTCAAATACAGGAATATCAAAATTAACTTGTACCTTGAAAGGTGAGGTGCCTCCAAAGTGGTCGCTTGATGAATATGCACCTGATGCTATCGGCAGGCATTTAAGGATCTAGGCAAAATTCTCCATCATTTCGTCCCTCTGTCGCGTGAGAGCTTGCCCAAGCAACAGATTGATAGGATCGTTTTCTCCGTCGATTTTCTTTTCTTCCACCATTGAGGGTTTATTGGGTGTGCGAGAGTGATTGTATTCAAGAGAGACAAGCTTGAGACCCAACTTTCTATACTCGGACCTCGTCGGGGACATGCACTCAAAAAAATGATCAAGAGCAGCCTATTCTGATACCACTGATCCAGATTATTTTCGACACGAAATGAGACCGGAGATATAATAAAGAAATGTACAGAGATATTGCAGATATTCAATAATATAACAGAAATGTATTATAGACACAACCATAAACACATATATATAGTAATACATGATTTCTATTAATCAGAGAAATGTACAGAGACTGTAAAAATACAGAGTGAAAGACTCGCTAGAATGGTGGCAGCTTATCTCTGAGAAGAGATGTGACGGCTACTCGCATTCGCAAGAAGATGATTACAATGAGGCTCTAAAGGCCCTTTTACAATAAATGAGAATGCCAAAAGTCTTGGACATCCAAAAACCTAACCCTAGGAGATGAAGCGCCAAAAGTCATGTGGGCCCCGTTTGGGTAAGTGAGTACATCAACTTCCTGGGGTCGTAACTTTTGCATACGATCTTCGTTTTAGGTGTGTGATAGCTCATTGGAAATGTATCGTCAAGGAGATTCATTTTGGGGGATCAATGATGCCTTTGGCTATCATTAAGAACCTTGATCTCTAAAAACCTTCATTTGGACCCTCAAAATGGCCCCGAAAGTTAAAACCTACTAAAAATAGTAAATTGCCAAAATTGCCAGAAGCATGTTTTGGGCCAGTTGGAGAAGGTGGGTGGCCACCGATATCCACCTGGATCACACGTGGCAGTTGGGTAGAATTTTTTTGACTCGTAACTTGAAGTGGTCAAAGGGTAAGACTGCACAAACTCACTATTCACGAAATCACGACGTTATCATGGTCGTTGATCCATGAGTGATCTGGACGGTTTAGTGTGAATAATGTTCAGTGTTTCAGCATCCAGGAAACCAGAGGGAAAGACCCCTCTTCTTCATAAGTCATGAAATATCGGTGTACAAAACCCCGATGCGCTCTGTGGATGAGCCAGTTTAGTGTGAATAAGTTTCAATGTTTTGGCATACGAGAAACTAGAGGGCAAGACCCCTCGTCTTCGCAAGTCATGAAATCCCGGTATACAAAACCCCGACGCGCGATTAAGAATGAGTGTCTTTCAACACCCTTAATCTTAGAAGGGATAGTGACCATCAGATCCAGATCAATGAGGGTCATTGATCTCATACATGAATTCCCATATCGGAATTCGGGGATTGGAGTGACAAGATATTTGGAGTCGATGCATCGTGAACTGTCGGTTCATGAAACTCCAAAAAGATCTGGACCGTTGGATCCAAATCATTGAGGATCATTGGATCTCGTACAAGAAATCGCGTATCGGAGTTTTGGGAATGGAGTGACCAGTGGTTTGGGTCGCTGCATTTCGAACTCCCAGTTACCGAAATCCTGATACGACAAGGACCGTCAGATCAGGGGGAGATTCGTAGCCATCGATCTCATCAAAGGTAAGATTTCAGGTTTCGAGGTTTAAAGAGTCAAAAGACTTGAATCTCTTGCATCGTTGAGTCATGAAATGAAAAAATCACCTCTTGGCTTGGCCTATGGTCATAACCAATGATCACATGGAGGTGGATAAGAGACGAGCTAGCCTATGCTAGGATCCCGTAGGAATTTGGGGATTCTATCCCTTGAAGAAGAGCGAAAATTTTATCTTTTCCTTAGTGGGTATGTGAAAAATTGGTATCAGAGCATGGTTACAACACTTGGCCTGCTTGGGCTCATGTACGAGTCGCATAAGGAGATATTGTTATCTACATTTTCGCTTTAAGGAGAAGGACTGCAAAATGAAACTGTAATTTGGGAATTTCTACGAAATTCCAACAAAGGAATTATATTGTTCCTTTGTTAAAATGATAACTACTCTTATAGGAGTAGGGATGCACTAATCAACATTACTGATAAGACCTGAGTGTGAATAACAGAGGTGGAATAAATTGTGCTATGAAGCTGCACAAGCCAGAAAAGGGACATGAACTGAGTTGTTCTGTTATATTGTGATGATGGCTACCTACTAAAGCAGGTAGAGTCTCTTGCAATTGAGATGGCTGGTTAGGTAAGAATTAATATCCTCATGAAGAACTCCTTCATAATTTAGGAAATCTGGTAAGGACTGGTAGGATCCTTAGAAAGTTATAATTACTTCATTATTAAAACACTAAACCCTAAGCATATAACTCCTCATGATTGAGAGAACTGATGAAAATATGTAGGGTCAGATTATCTGACCTATAATGGTTAGAATCGACAACAAGGATAATTTGTTTAAACAATATTAAGAGGAGTCCTTTGGGACTATTGCTAATTCCCAAGAGTGACCCTTTTTGGTTGTTCCCATAAAGAGAGGTAACATCCGTATGAGTTATGACTATGAGATTAGTCCTGTAAGTAACTTAAAAGCTCAGAAAAGATAGTGGGGAAATTTCATATGCCGAGTGTGCATATAGAGCACAAGGAGTGCATATAGAAACAAGCCTGTGTTAAAGTTTGAAAGCTCCAGAGGTTGAACATAGAGGCTGATTCCAGAAGAGTTGATGCCAAGTTCGTGGTTGGAAGTCATTGAAAATATGAACGGATGGTGGAATTCTTGGAGGGAGGAATACTGAAATTCCGTAAACCGTTAGATCTAGTAGATCAGAGGAGAATATAAGGATGATAACCTCTCATCACTCACAAACTTGGGAGGAATAGTATCCGATAGATTGAAATCAATGAGAGTCATTCATCTAGAGCTTCAAGGTTTCGGCTATCCAGTGTAATCAGATCTTTGGGAGTCAGAGGTTTAGGAGTCAACGAGCAGAGTTTTGAGAACTCGCATGTCATGAAATCCTGACATCCAACCTGATCCATTGCATCGAGACAGGTGGTGGATCATTGATCTGATGCATACACATGTTGGGGATTCGAAATCGAGAGTTAGGAGGTGAAGACTCCGCCAGAATCCCGAAAGGTGGAAAGCCGAGATTTGATCAGGACCGTTGATTGGCAGAGAGATCTAGACCGTGGGATCCAGGTTGTTGGGACCTCGTGGATCAGAATTTTGGGAAATGGTGGAGCATTGTCCATGGATTCACCGAAACACGGGATCCTGACATGTGTCTAGGAGTTGACCCCAGGTTCCGAGTGAAGGGTAATGTGAATAAAAGCGTTGAGAAAACCTTAGCCTCGGTCTTTCGGGTTTTCGGATTTCGGGGATTGAGGAACCAGAGTTCCTTGCAACAGGAATCCTGAAATTGTGAAATGTGAAGCACATTTTTGTTTGGATCATGGTCATCGCCGGTGGTCATGTGAGGAGAAGGCGTGAACTAGTATGATGAATACTTAGCTATGTTCAATTGTACTTGAGTGCATGAGTTTAATGCATTGTGAAGCTTCATAATAGGAAGACTGATATTAATACCGATAAGGTATGAATGATATTAAACGTGCAAGTAATGCACATGTATGATGTAAGAGTATAAGTATACTAGAGGCCCAATATGATTGCCCTGATGAGTGAAACATGAAGCAAGTATTGCTCTTGTCCAGATTAAATGAATACTATGGAGGCATAGCTGAATCCATTCTGGGGAGTCATGAAAGTTCTGTTCCAAATAATAGCCTGAGGGGAATGTATTCCATTTCCTCAAGAAGTCTCAATATAATTAGATGAAAGGGTAAATGAGCAAAGATTCTCTCTTGTCATAATAAGAGACAAATGATTACGCCTTTGAGAATCACATGAGAAGGATTGTGAATAAATCTGAATTGACTGATCTTAACAGTAAAGATGCATGTGGGCTGTAAAATATACCTATGGAAACTGCACACAGGCTTATGATTATGAGTATAGCTAAGTACATCATGGATGTAAGTTAGCAAAAAACCTAGAAAATGTGTTGATGCATAATCTGGAATACATACCAGAAAGGTATGTCCATGTCCCTTAAAGAATGCTTATTAACAAGCTGAAGCTAATTCGAGCTTGAGGCCATCACAAATAGTGATGGATATGCAACAAGGAAGTTGCATAATGAAGGAGTTCCCAGTGGAGGAACTATATAAGGACTCTGTTAGAGGAAGAGAGTCACAGCCCGAATAATTGTTGAAGGTAGGACAATGGGCTGCAAAGCCTGTCTATATATAAGAATCCTGGACTACATTTTTAAAGTATCATGTAATTAATAGAAGACTAACAAGTGAATGATAACCACTCTGAGGGTCGAATAATGATGAGCAGGATGCACAGGTCTATGATCCATTATGAACAAAAAGTTTCTACTAAAGCATGCTGATGTATCCTAAGAGTTAGGATGAGCCTAACCCAGGGTTGCTCAGGAAAAGAGAAGAAAGACCACAATAAAATAAAATATATATAATAAAATAAAAAAATAGAGTGCATAAGTAAAGGAGGAACACTTTCCTCACCCTAAGAACCCTAAATTGTTTAATAGAGCCGTAGGATTAAAAGACCCATCGTGGAAACTGGTATAGTTGCTAAAAGGCAAGTAAACCCCCTGAGTATGATTAAATCAATAAATGAGTACATTTAACTACTTAGTCTTGGTTGAGGCCATTATTAAGAAAAGGCAGTGAGACCTTAGAGATAACCTGACTGGACTGAAAAGCCCCAGGCGATGTAGAAAGAATTTGAAGAAGGGGAGAGCCCTCAATTATTTCCTTGTTGTGCATTATGTTTTCTATGGGATGAGAAAGCTAGTACATTGATGAATGGAAATGTTTTGACACCATAGTGATGATGGTTGTAATACTGTGAAAATGATTTATAAATGTTGTGTTGCACTCATGAAAACATTAAGGATAGTGTGATGAAGTACATACGGATATGCTGGGACATGTCTGAAAATATTTCATTAATTTAAATGCTATGGTACTTTCATTTTAATTTACATGACAACTAATGTGCCTATGGTGTATGTCATGTGTAGAAAGAAATAAGATTGGAACTGTTGAGAAAGACAGTTGCCAATAATGAACAACCTCAAGCAAAGGGTGACCATGGGGAGGCTGTGGTCGAAAGATTATTGACAGGACTGTGAAAATCTCGCTAAAGCACTGTTGATGAGGTAGAGATCAGCAAGAGAGTGCTAACAGCCAAGAACTGGTATAAATATATTTGTGCCTATGTGGCACAAGGTATGAAGGGATTTGGTAAGAACTCCTTCTGAAATATTTTATTGTCTTAGTGTTATGCATGAACTTTGAAAGGCAGTTGTATGCCTTGGATACCCAAGTAAGGTATGATTCGGGAAAGAGAACCTGAATAATGGAGGTACGAACCTATGGTAGTAAACATTGTTTGTAACCATTGGGAGAATTCATGAATCGATATGTCATGAATGCATTGATCAATCAAGGAGTGCTTAAAAGAATTCATGTGAAACTTTGAGTTTTGGTATACCGATTTGGGGTAATGATCGGCCTATAGCAGGAAGCTTGGTCCTGTTATAAGAATGAAAGAAAACGAATAAACCATATGAGGAAAAGGTTGGTTAAATTCCAACATCCCATGGCCAATAACCTGTCATAAAGTGTGACAAACTTGAAATCAATGCAAGAGTGCATTTGGGTATGAATGTGGCCATGGATATTGACACATTTGTTAAAACCCTTTGAAATGTTGAATTACGTTTTGAAAAGTTTGGTATGTTGAGATGAGACTAACAGTTTGTTTGGCTGTGGAAAGAATGAATTGTAGGAAGCAAAGGGTCATGGATATGGCAATGAGGTAAGCCCATAGGAAAGACCGATTTCCTGTTGAGCCAAACTGTGAGGAATGGTATTTCCTTTTGAGAAAGTGAATTTGATTGTTATTATGCACAGTTCTGAAATTGTTGTGATGAAGTTGAAAAGGTGCGATAAAAATGTATGTGCATGAGAACTAACAATTTGATTAGCTGAAGAATGATTGCAAGAAGAAAGAGTCTTGGATATGTCAATGTTTTAATCCCATAAGGAAGACCGATTTCCTGCTAAGATAAAATGTTATGGGAAGGAAAGTCCCATAATTGTGAATCTGGTTTCGTATGGACATATCTGAAAAATAAACCAAGAGATTGGAAAATCTGTGGGTGACATACTTGCAATAAAAATTCTGAAAGTTGGAATTTATAATGATGTCTCATGAATGTTGTATACCTATGACATAGGTGAGGAGAAAAGATATGTCTAGAAGGAACAGATGAAGGTTGTCAAAGTTGAAGATGATGAAAAAATGCTACCGTTGGGCCATGAAAACCCCATGATAAGCCATGATCACCTAAAAATTATTGTGTTGAGGTAACACAAGCCGAAGGTACGCCTCGACAGAGAAAGTCTAAGGGACACCTCGACTGTAAGACTCGATAGAGTCTCTAAAATTTTCCTGTGCGAGAAAACCTTGGCAGGGCAAGATGGATCGCCCGAGGGACTGTATAACAGTGAAGGGGATGCCTAAGCCTAGGTCTGGAGGGTGATTGACCACAAGGAAGAGGAGACCTTAAAAATTCTTGTAAACTATTGGGATCATGCACACAGTGGGTAGTTTCCCGTGTGGAAAACCTTGGAAAAGAAGATGAAATCATGATAGCTCTTGTGAACTATTGAATTGGAATCATGCATCAAATGTCTACGTCAAGGAAAGCGATGAGCATGGATAACAAAACTACCATGTGGATACGAACCACAAACTGCACAGATAAGTATTATGCTAAGATTATGAAAATTTCCTTTTGAATTTTGAACAACAGTAAGATGTTTTCGCACAAAATTGTGATTAATGTTGTTATCACTGAAATTTTGTCCGCAAATGGTTACAAGAATTCAGCATCACCAAACAGTTATGAGGTCACCCATGGACCAAAATTACCACAAAAGCATTTCCAAAGAGTCCAAAACTATAGAACCAGTGACAAAATTAAAAGGTGCTATGAATACACAGGGCGCGCGCGCACATGTGCAAAACAAAAATGCAGGAATCACGCACATGCACCCGATGCGCGACTGTTGTCACAAAAATCCATGCACCTGAAAAATGGTGGATTTATGAGAGTGGTCGTCCTCCCACCCACTTTTGGTTCAGCTTCCAAGTTGATTTGACACTCAAATCTGGACTAGATTATACTGGGTGGCTGGTCAAAGACCTAGAAATGCCCTAATTATCCTCTTTACACACTACAAACTGGTTGGAAAATACCTCAAATAAATGTTATAAAAAGGCCATGGATGCACTTCATTTATGTTGTTATCACTAAAATTCCGCCTGCAAATGGTTACAAAAATCCAGCATCGCCAAACAGTTATGAGGTCACCCATGGACCAAAATTACCACAAAAGCATTTCCAAAGGGTCCAAAACTATATAACCAATGACAAAATTAAAAGGCGCTATGAATACACAGGGCACACGCGCACATGTGCAAAACAGAAATGCAGGAATCGCGCACATGTGTCTGGTGCGCAACTGTTGTCGCAAAAAGCCGTGCACCTGAGAAACGGTGCATTTATGAGAATGGTCGGCCTCCCACCCACTTTTGGTTTAGCTTCCAAGTTGATTTGACACTCAAATCTAGACTGGATTCGACTGGGTGGCTGGTCAAAGACCTAGAAATGCCCTAATTAGCCTCTTTACACACTACAAACTGGTTGGACAATACCTCAAAGAAATGCTATAAAAATCCATGGATTCACTTCATTTTTCAAGCAATTTCATAGCAAAGTTATGCTGCCACTATTCTCTTGAGGAATTCTCTATTCCCATCAAGAGTATACTAGCATCATTACATTGGGCAATCCATCTCACCCCTTGAGTGGATTAGCAAGGAATTATTTCACCATTTTCATTTTCAAAGTTGTAAGAAGAGCTTATGTGTGGGGGTCCAAGAGCCCTCCCTTGGAGGAAGAAGGGACTCATAGTCCTCTTTATTCTTGGTGTTTTCTTTCACTAATATCAACCTTACTATTGGTGACATGGGTCTTATTGTTTCTTTTTTCCTTATGTACCTATGTTCATTAGTTTAGTTGTTGTTTTATTTCTTAGTTTAATTCTTAGTTGTTCTTTTATATTTCTTTCTCTAACCCTTTTCCTTACAGCTGTCCTGCTTAGCAAACCCAACTAAGCTTGCAAGCACCTCTATTTTGCTCACTAAGGTGACGAAAGAGGCAGAATAGATTGGCGACTCCATTGGGGAAAGGTATCAATTTCCTACCCCATTTGGGTTTTTCTAGCTCTTATTTTGGTTCATTTAACTTGTAGGTGCATTAACTGGCCAGGGCCGACCTGCTAAACATCCAATTCCAAGTTGAATTGGGAGAATCCCATCCGGAATTTTCATTCACGGCCATGTGTCACATGTGCGTGAGTTTTTTGGCCCACAGATGCACATCGTGCGCACATGCACCTAAGTCACAATTATGTTCTGTGCACCTATGCCCAAGAGTTTGTTTCAATCTACGCACAAGCGCTCAGTGCGCCTTTGTCTCCACTGAGACCCGTGCACCTATGAAAAAATTACACATTGTAAGATTCTTTGTGATTTGGGGAAGGCCCTTAGCCTCCTTAAAAATGATTTCATGCATGTTTTAAGATGCACCACACTTAGTCCCCTCTTCATATAAATGGATTAGTCAAAACACATAGGCACTTAGGGGATTTAAAATCATTATTTCCTCTTTTTCTTTCATTTTCGCCACATGGATGGCTTGTTTTGACTAAAAATATAAGTTGGAAATCATTTGTAATCACATCTAACTTTCATTGGGACTAAAAGTTGGATAACAATCACTTAGTATGCTCTTCTCTCGTGCCTCCAAGCGACCTTGAGAATCAGAAAAAGATTGTGGGACAATTTCATCTCCCTTAAGAAGATTAAAACCTTTAGGAGAGGACAACAGCCCTTCTTGGAACTCCTCTTACTTTATCTTCCAAACACATCTTAATATTGTAACGGACCCATACATGCCCACATGCTACAAAGATAGGATAGTGTTGAAATTTACTTTCTTAGATTAAATCACTAGGGAAGTTTAAAGGTTTTGTAATGGGCCCATACATGCCCACATGATCACAAATCTAGGATAGTTTCAAAGCTTTTCTTAGATTAAATCACAATAGGGAGTTAAAGGAATAGTAACAGACCCACATGTCCACATGCTAGCTTCCTAGGGACTTTTGAATTACGCAAGGTTGTACCAAAGGCATTTAGTTAATTAGGTAATCAACACATGTAAGGACCAAGCGAAGTCCACATACAGCAAGGTGACACCTAATTCATTAAAACATTGGCACACTTTCACTCATTCACACACAAAAGTCACTTATCACTCACATAGTTTTCTTCTCGAAAACGTGGAGGTCAAAGTAAGTTTCCTCCAAAGGGATTCCGAAACACCCCACCCTTTTCTTGATGAAACTATCCACTCCCATTTAATTTCAACGAGGTTGGTTCACACCCATAACCTCTCAAACAATTACATCTAAAATATTTCTAAAAACTCACTAAGTTTTCCTCCACAAGAGGTGCCAAAATAAA
>JASDQU010419433.1:0-10204 GCA_032191745.1 Picea mariana
TTTCCTGGAGAATGTGGCTATATGCATCGAGATGAGGCCAAATAAGGCCTTAGATTTTCCTATTGGTAATAAAAAATGTTGTAGGCATTTGATTGGTAGGGAAAAAGTATAGTATTGGAAAACTTTGATTAAATTGTTTCATTTACATTGGTTAACGTGCATAAACTAAAAAATCGATTATTAATAATCCCCAACCCAAAGGGCAAGGACTAAAAACATAATGAGAAACGACTAATTTTCTAATAAAACAATAAACACTGGATCAAATAAACAATGAATGACATTCATTCGCTCTTCCTATCTACACAATTTTCATATTGACATATCATGTAATAACTTTTTTATATAAATATTAAATAATTAATAAAAAAAACGATGAATGACATTCATTCACTCTTCCTATCTACACAATTTTCATATTGACATATCATGTAATAACTTTTTTATATAAATATTAAATAATTAATAAAAAAAACTTGTTGAAACCTAATTTTTTAACTTTTATTTTAATTTTTTTTATCAACCAATAATGTAATAATCCTCTAATTATGGTTGTTAGTTCCTTCTATGTAATATCCCCAACAAAGCGGATATCGGGAATTTCTATGCTATTAAGTTGTTTTTTCACAAACACTTAGCCTTCATTTCATTAGAGACATTTGGCCAAACATATTGCACTACATCAATGAAAAACAAACAATAACAAGCCAAAACATGGATGATGTCACGATCACCACCAAAAAACCCTATGAATCTACACCTCCAAACTGATATCAATCCACAAATGAAGCCTAGATCCTACTTCTTGTTTAGCTAGGGTGGATATTGCATGGTCACTGAAACTAAACTACAATGTTGGAAGGGTTTTGTTAAACCCTAACGAAACAATGTGTTAGCGTCGGAAGTCACACCTGGATTGCAGCAGGAGCAAGCCCGACGCCCATCGGTTTATGTCACGATTTGTTTGTAAAAAGGATGATCAAATGGAAGTATACTCAGAACAATATCGTTTCAACTCTGAAACTAGGCCAGGCATGCATGGGTAAGTGAGGTCTTAGATAAACTTCAAACAGTGAGTTGTAATAAGGGTGAGTAGGTGGAAGACTTGTATAAGAAGAGTGCAAGGGCCTGCCGTAAACAACAGGTTTCTAACAGACTAGGGAAGAAAGCGTCCAAACGCAAGATCCTCTTACATTCAAACACAGAAAACCAGAGAAAACAATGATGCAATGATAAATCCTTTATCATAACATAACTGCAACAATTCATGCGAATCAGTCGACCATGAACTCCCTAGTATGAGATGAAAGCTTAGATGGAGTGGGAAAACTGTTTGTCATAAAACAAGAAATCTCAGATACAGATACACAACCAGGGAACTAGAATGGTTGTTGAAACTTTACAGTCGAGAGCTTAGCTCTACCATCGATAGATACAAAAATGGCGAAAACGCCTACATATACTCAAAACTACAACAACAACAAAATCGAGACATCGCATTAAAAAATATTGTGTCTGCATGGCTGCTGACAATCTACACCTACAGTCTCTGAATGATCGTGCACCTATGGCAGACGCAATCGAACTCCTGATAGCCCCATGGGTGAATCGACGTGCTTTTCATTCATCGTCGAAATTTCCCTTTATGGTGGAGATGATGTCTAACCACCACCAACTGCTTTAATAACTGCTTCCTTGGGATTGAGGATGGCTCGGCTAACTTGGCACTTTTAAGACGTGGAGGGTCCCTCGCACTACCACCTGGATTAGTTGAACGGCCTGATGAACAAACGTGGAGGCCAGTACGAAGGCTAGGGCGTATAATGAGGGGTGGTGGATGTGGAGAGATGACGGGGAAGTCTTAAGGCGATGGGACTGAAGGAGGAGGAGGGGCGAGTTGGGAGATGAAGAACACCTGGCATGAGGTGTCAGGTGAAAGCGAGACAAAGGACACAGTGTGCCACGAGGATGAATGGACAGGCATCATGGAGGGAGGGGAACACATGGCAGCAGGGGAGAGGCGACTCGAGAGGATGACATGATGGGGGATGGGAACACGTCGATTAAAAGTAGAGCAGATGAGAAGGATGGGATTGCCTGAGCGTCGTTGATCCAGGCACCTTGATCTCGGTCGTTGGGAAGATGCGCGCCTGATTCCGGACCCGCCCCCTTCGCTTAAAGGTAGAAAGGCGGGGGGGGTCCAGAATCGCCTTGTGTGTCGTTGATCCGAGCGCTCTGATCATGACCGTTGAAGAGGTGTGCCCTTGATTCCAGACCCCCCCCGCCCCCTGCTTAAAGGTAGAAAGGCGGGGGGGGCTCTGGAATCCAATGTGGGTCGTTGATCCGGGCACTCCAATTCCTGTCAGCCAGATTGATTGTCATTTAAACGCAGGCGCATTTTGCATCCCGAACTTAGGGCCCGTGGGTTTTTAACCCATTCCTTCACATTTTACCCCCCTTTACAAGTAATGTTGCTAACATTAGGCTCCATGGGGGATAGAGTCGTCCCTGTGATTCTCTAAGGACTCTTTTTGCAGATTCAGTGCCTTGTTGTTGGGCTATGGAGTCATTTATTAAGCTGAAAACAAAAACAATATTTACAAAACAAAAGAGCTGACTGCGGCTCACAAAAAAAAAAAAATTCAAGAAATGCCCATTTACTGGGCCATTAAAAACTTCTTTGCCTTCCAAATCCTGCAACCTGTAAGTGTTGTTTGAAAGTACTTCAGAGATCTTGAAAGGCCCAAACCAGAGGGCATCAAACTTACTATGCTTGCCCTTTTCTTGCTTAGGTGCATCCCATTTGAGCACCAGATCACCCAGCTTGAAATCTTTATTTCCGCTCTTCCTGTCAAAGGTTTGCTTGATCTTCTGCTCATGATTGTAGGCCCTTTTCATGACCTGTTCCCTGATCTGTTGTACTTCCATCATCTGATGGATCCTTCTGATCATATAGTCAAGTTCTCCTTCTAGGTCCTAGAGGAATTTTGCCACAGATAAAGCGAGCTGAGTAGGGAAAATAGGTTTTGTAAACAAGTTGGAAAGGTGAGATGCCAAGGGACCTTTTAGTTGTCACCCGATCAGCCCATAGAGAAAATTTGAGCTTGGAATCCCAGGCTCTTTTATTGTCTTCCAGTAATTTCTTGACGATCTTGATTAGACTTTTATTGGAAGACTTCGCCAGTCCATTTCCTTGAGGATAATAGGGAGTAGAGTGGATCCGTGAAATATCAAACTGTTCACAGAACTTGACCAGAGGTTCGGATCGAAAGGGAGGGGCATTATCAGAGACAATTTTGCTGGGACAGCCAAACCTGGCTATGATATCCTCCAGGAAGCTGATAATTACTTTGTGGGAAGTGCTCCTAGTGGGGATAGCTTCTATCCATTTGGTGAAATAGTCTGTCGCAGTCAGGATCCATCTGTGCTGGCCACTTGAGGGAGGATGAATTTCTCCAATGAAGTCCAATCCCCACTGCTGAAAAGGTCGTGAAACTACTACAGGCTTTAATGGCAGATATTTGAGTTGCTGCTTTCCTGAGAACTTTTGGCATTTGATGCAAGATCTGATTTCTCTGCAGACATCGGGGAATAAGGTGGGCCAGTACTACCCAGCCCAGAGGATCTTATGAGTTGTGGTCTTCCAGAAATGATGACCTCCGCAAAGACCGCTGTGGAAATCAAACATAACCTTCTGTGCTTCTTACGGGTCCAGGCATCTCAGAAATACCCCTAGAGGGTCTTTCCAGTACAAGGCTTGGTCAATGAGGAAATACCTGACTGCCTTGAGCTTTAAAGCTCTCGCCTTGCTTTTTCCCATTCCATCCGGAGGCCTCAATTCTTGCAGAAAGTACAAGATATCCTTGTACCAGGGGCATGCTATCAGTGACAGGGCACCCTGAGAATTCTTTTTGGATGACTCGACTTGCTCATTGATGAAGTTAATCCCCAAGGCTTTGCAATTGGATTCAACCAGCAACTTGGCCAAACCCTGCCCCTTTATCAACTTGGTGGGCTTAATCTCCAGGTCAAATTCTAAGATCTTGGTGATCCATTTTCCTCTCCTCCCATCCATGTCAGGTTGTATAAGAATGTCCTTTACAGAGGCCGAAGGAACGTACGCGGTGACTTTTGAGTGCAAAACATAGACTCTGAAAGCTTTGAGAGATTTCACCAAGGCATAGGCTTGCTTCTCCATGATCTCGTACCAGACTTCTACATCTCTTAAAGCCTTGCTAAAGAACGAAATGGGTTGTTCTCTCCCTTCCTCATTTTTCTGTAGCAAGACCGCTGCTACTGTGTCATAAGAAGCAAAAGAAAAAATTAGGAAATCCTTGGAATAGTCAGGACTGATTAGCACAGGTGCCTCAGTCAATGCTTTCTTTATTAGGATGAAAGATTCTCGTGATTCAGCAGTCCATCTAAATTCATTTTCCTTTCTGAGCATGGCTGTGATGTGTTTCACGAGCTCAGCAAAACTTGAAACAAATCTCCCTAGAAAATTAATCTTCCCCAAAAAAACCTGAACTTCCTTCTTAGATCTGGGAAGTGGCAAGGTCTAAATAGCTTCTACCCTGCTAGGATCAATCTTTACTCCCTCTTCTGATACTATATGGCCTAATAACTTCCCCTCCTTCATAGCAAACAAAGATTTCTTGGGGTTCAGGGATAGGCCAAACCTCCGACACTTCAAGAAAACTCTCCTCAGATGATAGCGGTGCTCTTTGTTTGTCCTGGATAAAACTGTGATATCATCCAGATAGATTACCACAAACTGGTACTTCTCCCCGATGAAGGCTATGTCCATGGCTCGCTGAAATGTTGCTCCTGCATTCATCAATCCAAAAGGCATTTTGGCATACATGAATGTGCCCCAAGGAGTGGTGAAGTCCATTTTTTTCCTATCCTCAGGCATGACTGATATCTGGTTATAACCAGAAAAACCATCAATCATGGATATTCTAGATGCACCGGTGACCTTCCGAAATATGTGTTCCATGTTGGGCAGGGGATAATTATCTTTCCTTGAGCTCCTATTCAGGTTCCTGAAATCAACACAGAGTCTGATTTCTCCACGTTTCTTCCTTACTGGGACCAAATTGGCCACCCATTCAGAAAATCTCAAGGGGACAATGATTTGGGCATCTAGCAATTTCTTCACTTCTTTCTCCATGACTGGTAGCAACATGGGATTTATCTATCTCATCTTCTGCCTGAATGGCTCAACCTCTTCTTTCAGTAGGATCTTATGTTGAATGACAGATGTGTCATAAGTTTTGAGGTCTTCATAGGCCCATGCAAACACATCAGCGAATTCCTTTAATAACTTCGTATATTTCGCCCTCTGTTCATTGGTCAGGCTGTTTGACAATTTGACAAACTTAGGTTCTTCCTGTGTGCCAATTTTTCATTCAGCTGTGTCAGCATCTTCATTTGAAACCCTACCCTTTATTGCCACATCATTCCTATCAAACAGTCTTTCCAAAGGGACTAGTCCTTTCGGAATGTGATTGCTAGGCAGCTGAATAATCTGGTGCTTAGCAATTTCATTTAAAAACACCTCAGAGTGAGGGTCGATTTCAAAATCAGGATCCTGATCGATGTGCAATGCATAAAACTCATTGATGGATTGAATAAATCTTTCGATTTCAAGGTCATCCTCAAATACCCTCCAATGCTTTATATTGTCTGGGATGGATGGCCTGTATCTTATCTCGACCTCACTATTGATCTTTGGTGGCAGAGGGATCCTGAACAAACTAGTTGAGACTACTAAGGAATCAACTGAGGTATTCTCTTCCCTTGGGACAAAAGCAATGTTGAAAGCAGAGAAGAAGTTATCAATCAGGTCCCATACCTCGTTTTTGTAACTCCTGAGTCGAGGATACTTGGTCTGATAAACATTCTTGACCTATTGGATAATCAATTCCGCATCTCGGAACACAGCCATCTCCTTTATTCCCATTTCTTTTGCAGCCTTCATACCCAGAACAAGAGCTTCATATTCTGCCACATTGTTGGTGGTTTCAAATTCCAGCTTGTATGACAGAGATATGATCTCTTGACAGGGCGATATGAAAATCACTCCAGCCCCTGCGCCTATTCTAGAGGAAGCTCCGTCAAAGAACATCTTCCAAACAGAGGTGGTTGGAGGAGGTATCTCCTGATTAAGAATGGGTTGCTTTCTGATCTGTAAAGGGACCTCGGGGTTTCAGTGATCTGCAACAAACTAGACCCTAAATCGGTGTCAAGAGCAAAGATGGGGTGATTAGTGGGGTTTTCTTCATCACTAACAATATAGGCTAGTTGGGCTTCTCTATACAACCTCCTGTATTCCCCTCCAAAGACTGGAATGGTGGAATATGTGAGATCCATATGTAACATTCCTCCAAGTATTTTAATCCAAGACCTTGACAACAGCATGCCAAACTTGGGGGGAACGTCTGCTACCACAATATCCATGACCACACTCTTCATGGGCAGCTGAAATAAAGAAACCACCAGGTCTTTGATGACTCCTAAACACTGCACTCTCCTTGAGTCTAAAGAATACAAATCATGATAAGCTTTTGTCACCTCCAGTCCCAACTCTTCCATTACTATTTTGGGCATAAGGTTATGGGAAGCCCCTGAATCCATGAGGCAGTTATGCAGCACTTTATTATGTATATTCAGGGATGTGTAGAAGGGAGGGGATGAATCATCTCTATCTTCCAACATGGGCCCTAGGACGACTGCAGGCTTTTCATCTTGAAGGTTTATTGAGTCATAGGGAGGCTGGGGAGACTCAGATTGTAGCAACTTGGAGAGGGACCTTTTGAAGTCTTCATTTTTAACTAGCTCAGAGAGGGGTACAGGAATTCTAATCTTCTGAATCTCATGCTCAAAATTGAAGGAGGGGATAGGCTTAAGAGCTTCCCTTACCTCAGTGACGGGCTCTTTGGCTGCTGGCGAAGCACTCTGAGTCTTCTTTTCTTTAGTAGTGGTTGTTGTAGATTCAGTAGGCCTATCTGCTATGAGGGGTTGGTCTTGGCTGTCAAAGTCTCCTTCTCTCTTTCTTGACCTAAGGTTGTATCTATTAGAGGTGTGACCGACCCTTTCTCCCTTGCCTAACTCATGGATTTGGATGTTCATCAGGGATTTTTCATATGCAGACTGAGTCAAATGGGGAAAAGGAGGATCTTCTTCAACACAATGAATTTCGGGGTCGAATTCGTCTATTTCCTCCCCTCCCTCATGAGTAACCAGGTTATTTTGGAGAGGGGTTTGAATCCTTTGATCCTCTTTGTCTTTCTCCTTTTGTTCCCTTGGGAAGGCTTGTGGTCCATTGTTATTAGGTCTCCTGAAACCTCTATCATTAGCATTCTGTGGATTTCTATACATAGGCCTCCCTTCTAACTCCCACCTTTCCATCCTGGCAGAAAGTGATTTTAATACTCTAGCTATCTCGTCTGTCTGATGGGGCATGGGAGAGGAACTGGATGGGGAGGCTTCAGGTCTTTTCTTGGATATGTTTCTATCAACAGCATTCCTGAGTTGGTCAAAAGCCAATATGTTAGATTCTACCTCCACAATTGCATCCTGCATGTGGGCCAGGGTAGTGGCTCTTCTCTCTCTCAGCAGTAGGCAGAAATCGGGATCAAAAGCGCTAGCATAAGTGATCTTAGCCGAGGCTTCTGAGGGCTTTATCTCAGCGGGAATTTTATTATACATTTTATTGAATCTCTTAGAGAAGTCGGAGACAGATTCTCCTTCCTTTCTCTTCAAAGACCCAAACTCTGTCATGTAATACATGAAGTCCTTTTTATCTCCCCACTGTCTCAAAAAGGTGTTATCCAAAGCTTTGATCCCATCAATAGACCCAGGAGGTAGGGTCTTGAACCATTTCCTAGCCTCGCCTTGGAGGCTATGAACAAAAATCCTCATCCATACGTCTGTATGCATGATGACATTATCATCTGTGAAACTATAAAAGGCTTCCAGGTGTTCTTCTGCAGTTATGTCCCCTTCACCTGTAAACTTGGGCAGTTGCTTGAGGTAACTCTCTGCCGGGAGGGAATTGAGAGGCTGAGGTAACACAAGGGGAGCGTACCTAGCGGCTATAATAGCCTTCATTCTGGTCATAGGGGGATTTACTCCTGCCATGGGGATATTAGGTGGAGGAGAACTTGGAGGAGAGGGAGTGTGAACAGGGGATATTTGAACAGGGCTTCCTGAAGGAAAGGGAGACAACGGGGAAAACAGAGAGATAGCTAAGGGACCTAAATGTGCAGATGCTTCTCTCTGTGCAGCAATAGTCACAAAAGGAGGGGTGGTGAAACCTTCTGAGGCCCAGGTTCTGTGCTAAGGCACAGCTCCGAGGGAGGGGGGAGTGACAAGGGTCTCTCTTTTTGATGCTAGACCAGGAGAAGAAAACTTAGCAGGAACACTCCCGAAATTCAAAAAATGGGAAACCTCAGAAAAAGGTTGGCTAGGAAGCTGAGAATAAGAAAATGGAGCTTTTATGGAAGGAGGTGGGGAAATACCTAGTTCAGTGGTGAAGCTTTCTCCTTCTGAGGGCTTCCCTTTTCTGATAATCACCTTCGGATCTTCCTAAGGCATGGCGAGAGGCAGTTGTGGATGGGACCGCGTGTGTCTACTGCTGGAAGCCACAACTAACCCAACAGGCTCGCCGCAGTGGAGTCGTCACAATGGAGTCTCCAGGTGCACAGTAGCAATCTTCAAGGGCCCTGATACTTGATGCACCTTCAGAATCAGAAGCTCAATGTCATTCAATCCCAGGGAAGATTTTCAACTTCGTCCTCGGCAACGGCGCCAGAAATGTTAGCGTCGGAAGTCACCCTTGGATTGCAGCAGGAGCAGAGCCCGACGCCCATCAGTTTATGTCATGATTTGTTTGTAAAAAGGATGATCAAATGGAAGTAGACTCAGAACAATATCGTTTCAACTCTGAAACTAAGCCAAGCATGCATGGGTAAGTGAGGTCTTAGATAAACTTCAAACAGTGAGTTGTAATAAGGGTGAGTAGGTGAAAGACTTGTATAAGAAGAGTGCAAGGGCCTGCTGTAAACAATAGGTTTCTAACGGACTAGGGAAGAAAGCATCCAAACGCAAGATCCTCTTACATTCAGACATAGAAAACTAGAGAAAACAATGATGCAATGATAAATCCTTTATCATAACATAACTGCAACAATTCATGCGAATCAGTTGACCATGAACTCCCTAGTATGAGATGAAAGCTTAGATGGAGTAGGAAAATTGTTTGTCATAAAACAAAAAATCTCAGATACAGATACACAACCAGGGAACTAGAATGGTTGTTGAAACTTTACAGTCGGGAGCTTAGCTCTACCATCGATAGATACAAAAATGGTGAAAACGCCTACATATACTCAGAACTACAACAGCAACAAAATTGAGACGTCGCATTAAAAAATATTGCGTCTGCATGGCTGCTGACAATCTGTACCTGCAGTATCTGAATGATCGTGCACCTATGGCAAATGCAATCGAACACCTGATATCCCCATGGGCGAATCGACGTGCTTTTAATTCATCGCCGGACTTTCCCTTTATGGCGGAGATGATGTCTAACCACCACCAACTGCTTTAATAACTGCTTCCTTGGGATTGAGGATGGCCCGGCTAACTTGGCACTTTTAAGACATGGAGGGTCCCTCGCGCTGCCACCTGGATTAGTCGAACGGCCTGATGAACAAACGTGGAGGCCAGTACAAAGGCTGGGGCATATAATGAGGGGTGGTGAATGTGGAGAGATGACGGGGAAATCGTAAGGCGGCGGGACTGAAGGAGGAGGAGGGGCGAGTTGGGAGATGAAGAACACCTGGCATGAGGTGTCATGTGAAAGTGAGACAAAGGACACAGTGTGCCACGAGGATGAATGGACAGGCGTCATGGAGGGAGGGGAACACATGGCAGCAGGGGAGAGGCGACTCGAGAGGATGACATGACAGGGGATGGGCCCACATCAATTAAAAACAGAGAAGCTGAGAAGGATGGGATCGCCTGAGCGTCGTTGATCTGGGCGCCTTGATCTCGGCCGTTGGGAAGATGCGCGCCTGATTCCGGACCCCCCCCCCTCCGCTTAAAAGTAGAAAGGTGGGGAGGGTCTAGAATCGCCTTGTGCGCCATTGATCCGAGCGATCCGATTGTGACCGTTGAAGAGGTGCGCCCTTGATTC
>JASDQU010419434.1:0-10204 GCA_032191745.1 Picea mariana
AGAGTCGGTCGAGGAGGGATGCGTTAATGCTCCTGGCATCGGAGTAAGGATGCATTAAAACCCCGGGGTGGCGGCTACGTGGGGCACGAGCCGGGCACATGGCTCCGTGCCCCGCTGGCCATCCCCTTCCTCCATCCTCTGCCAGATGTCCCACGATGGCACCCCATCCGGGGGCTTATGTTTTAGTTTTGAAACCAAATCTGATACCATATTTAATGTTCTCTACTGAGGGATTCAAGATTTTAACGATAAATTGGTTATTTGATTGATTTAGAAATTCTGGTTATATGTCATCTGATTTGGGGTTCTGTTTTGAATGAAGTAAATATAATTTTGGGTTAATAGAGAGTTAAACCTCAATCACCTAACAAATTTTCAAAATATAGCTATGTACTTTTAAATTTCATTCACATAAAAACAATAATAAGCCAAATTAGTGAATTAAGTGTTTAAGAAGAATTTTTTCCTACCTTCGTGAAACTTCTTTCCTGAAACGGTTTCCTCATTAGGGCGTTATAGAACATTTGGAAAGAGATGAAAAAATGACTATTTAAACAACAATAGTAGAATTTGGATTCAATATGGAATAAAATCCAAACAAACATTTGGGAATCCATACGAATATTACCATGGAAAAAGGATAAGAAACCTAAAATATAAAGAGATGTAGGAGACTACTTGTGCTCACTATATAAATATTAACTTTGATGGAGCCTCTAAAGGAAATCGAGGGCCCTCTATAGATGAGGTGGTCTTCCAAGATTTCTTGAGAGATATCTTGGCTCTCTTCTCCCTCCAAGTGGGAAAGAATCTAAAAAGGGTGATGAACATGTGTGACTAGAAAAATGAATGAAATTTTCCCTCCACTTTGGCTACAACAATATTATAGTAGAAGTGGATTCTTAGATAATTATCTCTACACTAAAAAGAATCATCTATGGAACTAATATAGATTATATTTCGATAAACTATAGATTAGTAGGACTATGAAAAATATCTTATCTATCTCGATGACTGTCCCATCATGTGTCCATCACAAATCCAATTCCTTAGATAACCACATGGAAAGTGAAGGATTAAATCAAATGACGAGGTGCAATGTGTGAAATTGGAATTTCTCTTCAAAAAGAGAGAGGAATACTCTCTATTGAATAATTTATATAACAAATTTCCAAATGGGTTGATGGAGGTTGGGGCCATGACACTCCTCACATGTATCTTGACCACCATCATGTAAGTACATGGGAAAATAATTAAATCATTTGGTATTTTGATTCAACTATGCTCATGGGTGAAGTAGGACTTGTTAATGATGTGCCATTCTCAAGAAACCATCTTGAGCCATAATTTCTTACAACATTAGAGAATATCATGTGGTTTATTTAGGAGGATATCAAATGGATGATGTTAATTCATAAGTTTTGTTTTGTGATCTCACTTGGAGAGGTGAAAGGAAGTCCTCGTGGCCTTGATTCCCATAGAGAACCAATAGGGATGACATCTTAAACTCTATGTATCCTCCTCTAATTTGTTTTGTCTTCTTATCTTCTATGATCTTTCTAGTTCCCAGCTAAGTTGGGTGGCCTTTGTGGAATTTTGGTCTAACGAATTATGAGAGATTGAGGTAGTTTCTAAGTTTGAGGAAAGAAGGTAAGGTCTCTCTATGGTATATTTGTATCCTCTTCACTACCTATTGGATCCCTATAAAAAATCCAGTGAATCAATTCCTTTAATAGCTTCTCCATGTACTAGTCCCCTCTTCCATCCTAAACATAGAAACTAAGGTTTAGGAAAAGGACAATCTACTAGTCCCTTCTTCCATCCTAAGCATAGAAACTACAACTTAGCAAAATGACAGTCTAGGTGAAGACAATAAAAAGAGATAATAGGATAGGTAGGATAGAGCCTATAAAATGAAAGACCCTACACATGAACTGCCCCTTTGCATCTCCAAGGAATAAAAGTAATCCTAGGTCACTACCAACTTATTTGAATATAAGTTCCTCAATTATATCAAGGCCAAGTCACTATAAATAAAGAATATCATCCAAATGAAAATATAAGGAGTGTTGAATGAATATATCCAAGAGGAATTCCATGGATGGGTTCATGACCTGGTTTCTCAAGAACTTGTAACATTAAATTTATCAGAATTAATGAGACCTCTGAGATAATTAAGGCCTTTATTTCCAATATTATCGAAGAGAGAATCCTTCAACAACAACACATTGTTCATAAAGTTATCCTTCTAGATCAGAATTTTGCTAATGTTTGAAATCAAAATTGTAGTCTCCTAAGATGATGAAGACGCTAACAAAATGACACCTTCAAAAGAGTCCCCTAGCTCTATCGACACACTGTCCAATCCCATTTTTATACCATAGGATACCCAATATTTTGGTGTTGTTCAAGATATTTCCTAGATAATCAAGAATCGATATGGCTAGCTATAGGAATACATGTTTATGTGACCTAATAATTAATATAGGAATTATATATTTTCATATAGTTTTTATGATATACTACATATGGTTAGAACATATAGTTATTTATTTTTCACATATAGATCAATAGTAGGTTAAATCATAATGTAATGGATAATAATTCTTTGTTTCAACTAGTGGGAGCATTGTTTTCATAGGAAGCAAGCCTACACTAAGGATTTTTGAATTCTTTCTATATCTAATATAAATATTAAATATATTATTGTGTTTTTAACTTAAAGAACATAACTAATGTAGATTTATATTAATTAGGTAAATCTTGTGACATGTGATGGGGAGGTACTTCAGGTTGTACTTTGTCCTTTTAATATGATAAATTTGTTTTTATATCATCCCTCCATTCTACACTTCTTACCTTCTCACAAGTTATATATATGTATTAGTTATTTTCATCCCCTATTGCTCTCATATATGTGAGCATGCTATAGTTTATGGAGTTTGGTTGGGGTGTCTTTACCCAAAAATTTTCTCTACTCATTCAAAAAACGATATTTAATGAGACATATTAAATCAATTCATGTAAAAAATCCATTCTCAACTTTCCATATTTTCGAATCAATTTTCATACAATGTCTTCAATTTATAAGGCCTAAACATTCATAGTTTATTTTCCTTTTATTATACTTTTTCTTCTATCATATAAAATCAATTGACATTATTTACATTCATGCTTCTTTTTAATAGATTTTCATTATATTTTTTCATTCTATCATTCTCCATGACTTGAATTTTTTCTTTTATTTTGTAAGTAAGAAACTATATATTACTTTTCACAAAGAAAAAGTTGCAGTATCTACAATGATATCAGAGATAAGAGTATGTTGAATTTCCCTGAAGGGAAACCAATTCATCTCAACCAAGGTCCTAAAATGCCGAAGAAAGCTTAAATATTCATGTTTGCAATGGTCCATAAGGAAACTGATTCAATCATCCATACGGGTAGATAATTAACAAAATCGTGAAAAAGGTTGTCCTTTGACCAACATAAAAACTGATGGTGCTGGAAATAGAAAAACATGCATTGCATACACCTGGTCATTCTCTGACTGTCATGGTCTATGGTGCGCACTGCTAGTATCATCTTTCGCAGCTCGCTTTCCCACATCCCGAGTCAAGGCCACATTTCCTGCATTGTCCATCTGTGGTGTCGGAGCTAGTATAACACCCACTGGTGCATCGGTGTCCACATCCTATGCTTACATGGGTCTAAGAATGAACATGATTAGAGTTTCCAATTGCTATGCGCATTAGCCGATGTTCTCCATACGAGAGAAAAGATCGTCAATGTCTTGACGGATAGAGAATACCAGGTCCTAGAGAATCCAGACCGAGTCTCTCTTCCTAGAGTGGGAAGAAGAAGTGAGGTAGGGGCACAATGCACCCTCTGAGAAGAAGTGAGGCACTAGAAAATGCAACTCCTCCTTGACATTGAACTCATCCATATGAACATGGAGGTATTCCAACAATGGCCCAGGAAGAAGGTGATGGTGTAGGAGCGAAAAGGGTGGAAGAAGTAACAAGAGAGGAGTGGGTTGAGGGTGGCGAGGCAGGTGGATATGGTTGCACCATAGTAGGTTGTGAAGTTGAAGCTATGTACGAAATAGGACCAGGTGAAAATCCTAGCGAATTCCCTTGGAGGTTGAACCATTCCATGTTGCATGCCTAGGGTGAAGACAACGATGAAAGGCTTGGATGTTTTAGGGAGGTGTGAGCAGACATTGAGGGTGAGGAGTCAAGAGATGGTGCGAGCATGGGAAAGCGATGAGCGATGGCTTCTCTACTTTGATACGAGAGAGGCCCCCCTTTGGGATTTCTTCTCTGTCAAGGCATATCCTATGAGAACAAAGAATTTACCAAGGGAACCACAGATAGCGTTGAAGGAGAGAACATAAAATTGGCCAAGGGAACCAGGGATAGTGCCTCAAAGCAGGAGCTTCCAATTAAGAGGAATAGGAATGGAATATGTAGAGGTGATCCATCAACATAATATGGCACCTGCGGACTAATTGCCTAGATGTGCATAGGTACTGGTAAATCGACCTTCACCATTTCTAAATTGAATATCTAGTGGGAGATGCACTGCAGTATTGCAGGGTGGTTGGAGTCATAAAGACGATTGAATGTCAGGGGGATGTCATGATTAAATGTAGGAGGGGGTGGCATGTGTCAATCACATGTCGCGCAGAGAGGTATCATATGCCAACTCCTCCGATGGCCAGATGTTGTGCACTAACACCCCATCCGAGGGACTATCCGAGATGAGATCCTTGTTGATGCATTCCGTGAAAAGAGTGGGATCAATGTGGGAAGTGCAGATGATGTTTGGTACTCCAAGAGATACTCCCCTCTTAGAGAGATGGTCTGTTATTTGGTTGGCTTGTCGCCTCACATGTGAAGGGATTATCACCATATGTGGTTTGATGTTAGTTGGGATGGTGGTTAATCTGGAGAAGAGTCGCGAGAATGGGGAAACTCGGTCTGGATCTGCTCCATTGAGTATTTTTTTGAGAATGTTGAGGATGATCTTAGAATCCTCTTCTATTATCAGCTTATGGTGGCCGCAATATTGAGTAATTTGTAGCCCCCTCAAGAGTCCCAAAGCTCAGTTGCATTGTTTGTGTTATGACCAATTCTTCCAACTGCGATTAGGATTATGTTACCCTAGTTGTTGCGAAGAATGACCCTAAAGCCCGCAGGTCTTGGATTACCTTTGGAGGCTCCATCAAAGATTATCTTGATATACCTTGGAGAAAGGTTACAAAAAAGGTATTGAGAATATTGAGGATTCATTGGGCCTCATGAACTATGGGGGATCCCATCATTAAGGTGTCATCGATAAACTGGCCATGGGAGATGGGGGAGTCTATGCCATGAAGAGATAAACCCACTAGATATTTGTCTGCAATGGAGGCTTTGATGGAGCAGCTTAGGCCTTTTGCCATGATTATGAAGAGGAAGGGGGAGAAAGGGTCCCCTTGTCGTATTCCATGAGTGGGCGAGAAGGGGCAGGAGGGGATTCCATTGATCAAGATAGAGAAGAAGGAAAAAGAGGTGAGATTGAGAATACAATTAACCTAATCTCATGCAAAGCCAAAATCAAGAAGAAAAACCTTCATGTAATCCCATCTTATTTTATCAAACGCCTTGGAGAGATAAAGATTTAGTAACATACCTGGATTGATTTTGGTCTCAAGAGAATGTATGACTTCATGGAAGAGGAAAACGTTGTCGAAAATTTTCCTACCTTCAACATATCTTGACTTCTCAGGAGAAATGATGAATGGAAGGATGTGTTTGAGGCACGTAGCGATGATTTTAGTTAGAAATTTATAGATCAGATTACAAAGAGCGATGGGTTTGAACTGCTTAGGATGATTCACATTTTATTACTTGGGTATGAGGCCCAAAAAGGTTGCATTGAGAGCATGGAGCACTTGACATGATAACCTTCAGTCCTCAATGAGCTCCCAAAGGTCCTCCAGAACCATGGGCCAAGAAAATTGGACGAAGTCTGTCATAAAGCCATCGAGGCCTAGGGATTTGCCTTCGGGGTTGTCTTGCAAAGCTAGGTCAACTTATTCAACCATGATGGGTCTGGTCAAGCCATCATTCTTCTCCTAGATAATAAGATGTGGAATGTTCTAGGTGATATTTTCAATGTCTATAGATCTGTCCCTACGGGGTTCAACTAGCAGGTTCTGGTAATAAGAAACCAATTCTTGTTCCAAATATTCATGGGATTGGAGGGTTTTTCCTTGCTCTATGACTAATTAAGTGATATGATTGGCGTGTTGCCTTTGGATTGTTGACTGGTGAAATAATTTTGTGTTGTGTTCTCCCTCCTTGATCAATTGTATGCAATTCTTTTCCCTCCATAAAACTTATTCTTGAAAGCGTCTTTCCTCCAGTTGTTGTTTCAACAGGTTATCCTATTCCTTGAGTTCCTCCAGGAGGCCATGATTCCTGATCTACATTTGGAGGAGGTTAATTTGATCATTTAAATGTTGTTGCGCCTGAAAGATGTTACCAAAGTTCTATTTGTTCCAAGTCTTAAGTATTTGTTTGAATTTTGTAAGCCACTACTGGAATCAATACATTTTTTATCCATGAGAGATTGCAGCATCCTACCACCAGTTCTTGGCCATGGATTGGAACTATGGATAGGTGAACCAAAAATGCTCAAATTTGAAGGGCTTTCGACCGAGAGAACCTCAAATATCAATTATTAATGGGCCAGTGGTCAGAGACCGCTTTGTCCAGAATGTTGGTGTTGATGGAGAGACCACCCATTAGGAGGAGATATGAGACTAGGAAATGGTCGAGACAAAAAGGCACCCATTGGGAGCCCAAGTACTTGTTCGACTAGGTGTAGAGTCCATTTTGGGTTTCTAAATCAATGAGACAATGCTTGTCTAGTATATCCTAAAAGATCCCACTTTCTGGGTCTAATCTATGGATTCCCCCTTTTTTTTCCTCATGGTTAAAGACCATGTTGAAATATCCACCCACTATCCATCTACGATCATTGATGAGAGTGGCGAGCCTCTCCAAATGCTGAATGAAGTTTAATTTTTCTGCTTGCGTAGCCGACCCATAGACATTGGTAAGGATGCCAGGATGATTAGATCTAATGAGTCGATATTCATCAGAGATTGTTCAACAAGTTGAGAAGAATTTTTCCATGATTACAAAGAGAGGATTTCAAAGAATGGCCAAGCCTCTAGAATCAATGGTCATCATTTGTCCTCATTTCTAGCATCTCGAGAGAATTTGTTTCGTTTCTTCCCCTGTACATTTTTTTTCTTGAAGCAGAAGAATGTCAGATTGTTCTACTATGATCATTTCCCATAGAATCCTTTGCATACTACATCTGTTGAGACCCCATATATTCCAAGAGATGATCTTCATGATGAGGAGGGAGAGGGGAGGGGGGGAAGGTGTCAGACATGAGGTGTATCTGTTGACCATGAAGTTATCGATTTCTTGTATGAGCTTCTGGGTATACTTTCTTCCTCTTTTCTTCTCTTCCTTTTGAGGTTTGTGTGGTCTCTCTATTGAATGCCCTGAATAGCCAATCATGTGCTGGATCTAGCCGTTGAGCCCATCGAGGAGTTGATAAATACTTTATGAACTTTGTAGAGTTTATCGGGGGGAATGGTGTACAGTTCCCTCTTGATGTAGGCTTGCTCTAGATTTTCCAGATCTATTCTGGTGAGATCATGTTCATATAGATCCATTTCAGTTTCTCCTTTCTCCGGGTCAGAAGCCTCGCCCTCTTTTGGGGGGGATTGGGAAGAAGGTTGGATCGGCTCCAAAACTGGGGTATTCAGGAGATTTTATTTTTCTTTGCTATAGGTAGCAGTTCCCTTTTGGGGTATCTTGGCTGCATCCATGTCTTCAAGGATGTTCTAGAGGGCATCAAAGGAGTTGTCATCGGGGCCTTCCTTGTTTTCCATCAACATTGTTTTCTTTGCAATATGGCGTCATCGACCCCTTGCATGGGTAAAGCCATATTTTTGTTTGCTTGTTTGAGGATTATCGCTTTTGGTTGTCTCATTCATAGGACACTCCCTGAACAAATTTCTATGCTCGTGGCATTTTCTGCATCTGAAAGGTATGTGTTCATAATCAATAGTTTGAGACCAGTCCTTGTCATGGTATTCCAAAGCGATGGATCTTGGGAGAGGCTTAGCTATGTTGAGATAGAGGCATATGTGCACATAGGAGGTGTACCTTCTTTTCTTGTTTGCCTCTTAGATTTTACATAGATTTTGATGGTATTGCCAATGTCGGCTAGAATATCCTCTAACCAAAACTCTTGTGGGAGAGAGTATAAGTGTATCCAGACTGAGGTATGTGAAAAGTCTTCTTTTTATGGGATAAACTTCTTCATCCAGAAGTGTAGAAAGAGGTCGATAGAGTTGAAGAAATACGATCCTCCATCAAATACGCAATTGTGGTCCTCGAGGTTATGGAAAATGATGGTAAAGAAACCATTGGATCCTAGTGGAAGGTTGTAATTTCCTTTTAAATTCCACCATTGATGAACCCATTTGATGAGCTCACATTCATAGGGCCACAGACCTAGAAATTTTCCTACCAGCACATAGTCCCTCATGTATCGCTTTTATTCCTCGATTATGGGTGTGCTAATGACATATTTTGGTGGCGAAGGTGCCCGTGGTATGCACTTCCCCAGTTCCCAGTGGCAGGATTCTTTGGCTTGTTTTGGTCTAGAGTTGATATCCATTTCCTTTCCCTTTGAAGCCTTGTCAAAGAAGATGTGTGAGTGTTGGTCTGACGACGGTTCGAAGGTGGGTCGACGTAATCCTCCTCCTGGTGGATCCTATGACACAACCTGACTATATAAGGTGCCTCATGACCCTCCATCATTTGATAGCATGATTTCCCACGTTGTGGCAGTGACAAAGAGCAACAGTGAGACCTGCCTCTCAAAACCTGGCCAAATCCGAAAGTGCTAGGTCAAACCCTAACAAAGTGTTTTACATGAAAGATCCAAAAGCACTAGGTCAAACCCTAACATAGTGTTTTACATGAAAATTCGATGAATATAACATGTTAATGCATAATGACTTCCCATGACTTGAAAATTTGATTACACCCTATATTCACCTATTTTCTCTAGATTTTTTTAGACTATTATTTAGTGATTTTTCATTGTGCAACACTTAATCCCATTAGTAATTTCCTATGTTTTAGGAAATTAAAAATATTCTCCTAAGTGCCTCTTTCACTAACAACCCATAAATTTTCCTCTTTCACTAACAACCCATAATTTTTCATGTATACAAAGAGAAAATGAAGGCACGTTTTGGAATAGAAACAAAGTGTCTCATCAATGAATTGGAAGGATGCATAGATTGGGAAGAGTAGCACTTAATGAATTAAAAAAATTTTGTAATAGTTAAGAAATTAATGGTTTATTAATGATAATTGTGTTAAATATGAATTGAAAAATTTATAAATAAGAATTCTAAAAAGGAGATTTGAAATAATATTTAGACTATGGAGGATTTGAACATAAAAATAAGGGGTTGAGATAGAGTAATAATGTTTAAATGTATAGTAATAAGATTGTTTTTTAATGATAGGAGGATAGGAGGATGTTGTTAAGAATATCATTTAGGTTATGTGTTGTGGTGTATTCTACCTGACGGACTAGCAAGCTAGGGCTCTAAACTTGCATGCAGATCATGACCCTTTCTAAGCTACTTTTAACCTTCTACCCGAATCTGAAACCCCTTTTCTCACATGCACACAAGGGAAGAGTAAACCAACCTTTTTCCGACGGTTGAAGTAGATCCTCCTTTGAGCTTTTATCCTCTTGCTACTGCTACTCCTTCCAAAAATCTTCCCTGCAATCAAGACAAAACTATGCATGCATGCTACTAATCTAGTATAGGGTTAGAGATAAAACACAAATCAAATAACATACATAAGACTCATGTATTCGGGACGGGAAAAGCATCTTTTTCATTAACCTCAATATGAACCAACTTACAATGATTTCTGAGTCCGATCACCATTCCACGATCCTGATCCTGGGCTCTTCCTCTTCTTTGTCCTCCAACCACTATGCTTAAACTTCTCCTAAAGCTTGAGGAAAGGCTAAGGGGTTGGGACAATAATGGACTTGGCAATTTGGCAGAGTTTCTTTGCTATGATTTTTTCCTCCTTGA
>JASDQU010419437.1:0-10249 GCA_032191745.1 Picea mariana
ACATCAATTTCATTTGACTGTATTTTTTCTCTTACAAAATGATAGTGTGTCTCAATATGCTTTGACCTAACATGATACACTGGGCTGTTTGCTAGTTTTATGGAACTTTGGTTTTCACATTGGATGATTGTTGGTACTTTTTGCTTTTCTCAAACATCTTCAAGTATCCTCCTTAGCCAAATTGCTTCACAGGTGGCAGTGCATAATGCTTTATACTCAGCTTCAATGGATAACAAAGAAACAATTGGTTGTTTCTTATTGCTCCAAGAAAAAATTAAAGATCCAATACTGAATGTATATCCTATAGTTGACTTCTTGTCATTTGGATCTCCTGCCCAATCAGAGTTTGAGAAACCTATCAAATCAACATCAAAATCATTATTATACCTAATACCAAAATCATTAGTCCCTTTGAAATATCAGAGGACTCTCTTTGCAGCTTTCCAATGATTCTCATGAGGCTTAGCCATAAATTGGCTAAGAATGCTAACTGAATATGCAATATATGGTCTGGTTATGGTGAGATAATTTAGACTTCCCACCAATTGTCAATACAAAGTACCATCCACTTCTTTTGAGTCATCATTATTGTTGAGCTTAACATTTTTTTCTAATGGAGTAGATACTGGATTACATGTGTTTATATTAAACCTCCTCAGTACCTCCTTTGTATATTTTCTTTGTGTGATTAAAGTCTTACCATTTTCTCTCCATACCTCAAGACCTAAACAGTAATGTAAATGTCCATGATCCTTGATTTCAAACTGTTGTGAAAACTTTATTTTGATCTCTTCAATCATCCCAATAGCACTTCTTGTTATGATGAGATCATCCACATATAGAGAAATCAAAGCAATTTGACCATTTCTATCTTTCTTGATATACAGGTTTGGATCAATTTTACTTTTTATAAAGCCTTGTTGAAAGAAAAATGTATCAATTTTCTCATACCAAGACCTAGGTGTTTGTTCAAGTCCATATAAAGCTTTAGTCAACTTGCATACAAGATGTTCTTTTCCTTTCTTTACAAATTCCTCTAGTTGAACAAGATAAACCTCTTCTTTTAATTCTCCATTAAAAAATGCCGACTTGACATCTAACTGATGCAACTTCCAATTATACTTGGTAGCCAGTGCCATCATTAATCTAATAGTATTCATTTTTGCTACAGGAGAAAAAGTGTCTTTATAATATGTCCCTTCTTTCTGTGAATAACCTTTGGGAACCAATCTAGCTTTGTATTTGTCTATACTACCATCAACATTAAATTTATATTTGAACAACCATTTTGATCCTATGGGGATTTTGTTCTCGGGCAATTCTGTCAATTCCTATGTTTAATTTTTAATTATAGAGTCATATTCTTCCTTCATGGCATCCATCCATTCTTTGTGGTCTTTAGCTTGCTCATAATTTTAAGGTTCTACCACATTCGTTGCTTGAGTTTTTAAGGCATAGTCTCTATGCCTGACTGGGGTCTTAGATTGTCTTGTTGTCCTCCTTAATTCTTCATTTATTTGTCGATTTCCTTCACCTCTTCTAGGCGTTCTCTGGCTACTTGTAGAATCTACGATGCTTGGAGCTTCTCCTTGGACTTCTTCTTCTTCTTCTTTAGCATTTTTTCATTTTCTTTAGGTAGTTTCCACACATCATAATCATATGCTTTTCGTACTTCATTTGCATTTTCATGAAACAACACATCTCTACTTGCAAACACCGTATGATTGTTAGGATCAAACATATTATAGGCTTTATATTCTGTACAATAACCAATAAATATGCATTTGATTGCCTTTGCATCAAGCTTTCTTCTATCTTCTTTTGGAATGTGAGCAACTGCTTTACTCCCAAATATTCTCAAGTGACTCACTTCTAGTTTATATCCATAAAAATCTTCAAAAGGCGTTTTGTGCTCTAAAATTTTTGTAGGAATCCTATTCTTTAGATATACAATAATGCTAATTGCTTCAGCCCAAAAACCATTGGAAATATTTTTACCTTTTATCATATTGCGAGCACATTCAATCAAGGTTCTATTTTTCCTTTCTGCTATTCCATTTTGCTGAGGAGTATGTGGCACTGTAAACTGTTGTTGAATCCCATTATTTTTGCAATACCTGATGAATGTCGCTGATGTATACTCGCCTCCTTGATCTCACCTGAGAATCTTGATTCTCCTTCCTTTTTTCTTTTCAACAATATTCTTGAATTATTTAAAGTATTCAAAGACATCACTTTTCTTTCCATAAAATAGACCCAAGTGTATCTAGTTCTATCATCAATAAAGATAAGGAAATAATATGCTCCTCCAAGAGATCTAGTTTGCATGGGTCCACAAAAATCAATATGCACTAGTTCAAGAATTTCTAACCTTCTTTTATCTATATGCATAGGAAACTCTTCTCCGTGTTGTTTTCCTAATGCACATCCTTCACATTCAACATGTTCACTTTTAAACATTGGAAGACCTTCTACCATTTCTTTTTTCTGAAGCATCATAAGATCATTATGGTTTAGGTGTCCATACCTTTGATGCCATAACTCTTCCATTGACATAGTTGTGGATGCCAACGCTTGATGATCCCTCCTTGTAACATCAAGATTATATAGTCCTCCAACGCTTGATCCTCTTGCAATGATTTTGTAGTGATCCTATATATCTTTCACTACACATTTTGACTTAACAAATTCTACTTCTAGATCTTGATCTGCATTGGTGGATACCAAAATTTTATGCATGGCACATACATTACATTATGGATTTGTTTCACCTCACCAGTAGGTAAAGTCACAAATACATCTCCATACCCTTTAATTTCATGTGACCTATCATCTCCTAGACAGATCTTATGAACATCATTAATGTTTTCATGATATGTATCAAACCAATTCCTATTACATGACATATGAATTGAAGCACCAGAATCAATAAACCAGGCATTAGCATCATCAGTGTCTACTAATAAAGCAACATCAGAAATAAACAACTTAAGATTTTTGAAATCATCACATGCTTTGGCACCTTTATCAACAAAATTTACTGAATGTTTGTTATATTTGGACTCATGAAACTTCCTCCTCCTACAATCTTTAGCATAATTCCCAAACTTACCATAGTAGTAGCATCCTTCATTCTTCTTCATATTTGTGTTTGTGCTTGGTGGTGCCCTGCCATTATCTGGTTTTGAATGTGGTCTGCGTTCTCTATTTCTCATCCATGGCTTTCCTTTGTAGGGTTGTTTCCCTTTTTCCACCAATGCCAGATCTGAATTGTGAGATATATCATTAAGATTCTTTTGGCGCTCCTCCTCTTGCAGAAGAATATCTGTCAATTCATCAAAAGTAGGGGCCTTTTCCGTAGTTGTAAGACCAGTAATGAACATTTTATATTCATCTAACATGCCATTTAATGTGACAGTGATGAGGTCAGTACTAGAAATCTTTTCACCAAGATCTCCTAGCTTATCATTCAAATATTTGATTCTAGAAAGAAAGTTACTGATATTTTCATTCTCCTCCATCTTAATTAAAAGAAGCTTACTCTTCAAAAATATTCCACGGTTTGTGTTCATCGTCTCATACAAACCTTTAAATGTCTCCTAAGTTTCATGGGATGTTTTTCATTCCCTAATGTGTGGGATGATATTGTCCTTGATAGACATCCTCAAGAGCACCTTCATTTTAGTCTCTCGTCGCTCCCAATCCTGAACTGAGGCTGTTGGGGCTACTAGTTTTCCTTCGTCTCCACATGCAATCGACCAAACATTGTATCCTTCCATCAACGTCTGCAACTTAAACTTCCAATTGACATAATTTTCCCAATCTAACTTGTTTGACTCATTTATATATGAATCTACCATGATATTTGTCATCTTTAAAAAACACTAAAATCACTTTAAAATGATCTAGGCCTCTTAGAACCCAATGTAGAAACTCTATATTAATCAATAATTCAAATTGTGACCCCAATCACAATATCATCTCATCTTCACAAGATAAACATGTGGAACCCTCACAAATAAACACACTTTTTAGATTAACACACTACCATCATTATATTCTTCAATATATGATATGTTAAAATTAACTTTCCATTCACTTAAATCCAACACCTAAATTACCACCACCATAAAACAAAATTACTTTTATATTCTTAATACTTCCAAAATTTCCACAACCACTTTTATTTTCTTAAGTCTTCCAAAATTACCAGAAAAGACAAATTCAACTTCTACTCAAATCAAGCCAAAGCAACTAGGCCATAAATAAGACAATATGCATACGACTCCTTTACCATGTGGAATTTCACTACATATAACTCCTCTATGGATTATCCTGCAACATCCAGCCAACAATTCCTTATGGAAATCTTCCTTCGTGCAACAGGAGATGAAAAACCAAACAACTGCTTAATTTTTATTTTTTTTCACGACTCACCACATAATTTCTTCCACACGTCCACGACTTCTTTCTCAACTCAACAAAGCTTCGATTGGCCCTCTAGATTGGTCCTTTCAGCCACAAAACCAGAATCTGTCATTCTGAAATCAGTTTAATAGCAACACAATTCTGGTGTTTGCAGATCGCTTAGCCTCCTCAATGTAGAGTGGAGAAGAAAACTCTGTCTCATGGCCCTCTATCTCACGGCAAGCAATACTGACGGCTCTCAACAGTCTTTTGGCTCTTATGGCCCTCACAATTCTATGACCTCATAGCTCTCTAACACAGATCAACACACCTCGCAGTGCTCATGATTCTCAGGCCTCACTATTTTCATAGCACTTATGCCCTCTCCGACTCACACGACCCTCATAATTAAACAACCAGTCCAATAGTTGATAGAGATAAGCTTGCAATAAATGCACCAACTGCACTGACTTCGGTAAACTCTTGAAAGAACCAGAAACGTCTAGAAGAAGCAATTCTAGCCATTGATCTTGAAACTAATCAATGGTGGATCTCATCTCACCACTGTATAAATACTCATGCCTATAATGCAATAGATAATCTATTTTGTATGTTCTTCGTGTCTCTTTGTGTGTGAGTTCTCTGGTTTGGTATCAAAGCCAAGAGAGCCGTGAGGACCATGTGAGCCAGAGAGGCTTGAGAATCAAAAGCACTGTGAGGTGTGCTAACCTATGTTAGAAAGATGTGAGGTCTAAGAGTTGTGAAGGCCGTAAGAGCCAAAAGAGTGTTGAGAGTCGTCACTATTGTTTGCCGTGAGATAGAGGGCCATGAGACAGAGTTTTCTTCTCCACTGTGCATTGAGGAGGTTAAGCAAGCCACATAATTGTTGAGTTGAGAAAGAACTGTGGACGTGTGAAGAAATTATGTGGTGAGCAATGAAACAATTAGGAAGTTGTTTGGTATTTCATCTCCTATTGCATGAAGGAAGATTCCCATAAGGAATTGTTGGCTCGGGGCTGCACACTAATCCGTAGAGGAGTTATATGGTAGTAAAATTCTGCATGGTAAAGGAGCCATATGCATATTGTCTTTTTTTTTTTATGGCCTAGTTGCTTTGGTTTGATTTGAGTAGAAGTTCAATTTGTCTTTTATGGTTGTGGTAATTTTGGAAGAAGTAAGAAAATAAAAGTGGTTGTGGTAATTTTGGAAGTCTTAAAAGTAATTTTGTTTTATGGTGCTGGTAATTTTGGTGTTGGATTTAAGTGAATGGAAAGTTAATTTTAGCATATCATTTATTGAAGAATATAATGGTGGTAGTGTGTTAATCTAAAAGGTGTGTTTATTTGTAAGGGTTCAACATGTTTATCTTGTGAAGATGAGATGATATTGTGATTGGGGTCACAATTTTAATTATTGATTGGTATAGATTTTCTACATTGGGTTCTAAAAGGCCTAGATCATTTTAAATTGATTTTAGTGTTTTTTAAAGATGACAAATATCATGGCATATTCATATATAAATGAATCAAATAAGTTAGATGGGGAAAATTATGTCAAATGGAAGTTTAAGTTGCAGACTTTGACGGAAGGATACAATTTTTGGTCGATTGCATGTAGAGACGAAGCAAAACCAGTAGCCTCAGCAGCCTGAGTTCAAGATTGGGAGTGACAAGAGACTAAAGCGAAGGTGCTATTGAGGATCTCTGTCAAGGACAATATCATCCCACACATTAGGGAATGAAAAACATCCCATGAAACTTGGGAGACACTTAAAGGTTTGTATGAGACGACGAACACAAACCGTGTATTATTTTTGAAGAGTAAGCTTCTTTCAATTAAGATGGAGGAGAATGAAAATATCAGTAAATTTCTTTCTAGAATCAAAGATTTGAAAGATAAGCTAGGAGATATTGGTGAAAAGATTAAATCTAGTACTAACCTGGTCACTATCACATTAAATGGCATGTTGGATGAATATCAAATGTTCATCACTGGTCTTGCAGCTACGGAAAAGGATCCTACTTTTGATTAATTGACAGGTATTCTTCCGCAAGAGGATGAGAGCAGAAAGAATCTCAATGGAAGATCTCACAATTCAAATCCGACATTGGTGGCGAAAGGGAAACAACCCTACAAAGGAAAGTCATGAGGGAGAAATAAAGAAGGAAGGACACATTCAAAACTTGATAATGGCAAGGCACCACCAAGCACAAACACAAATGTGAAGAAGAATGAAGGATGCTACTACTGTAGTAAGTTTGGACATTATGCTAAAGATTGTAGGAGGAGGAAGTTTAATGAGTCCAAATATAACAAACATTCAAGAAATTTTGTTGATAAAGGTGCCAGAGTATGTGATGATTTCAAAAATCTCAAGCTATTTGTTTCTGATGTTGCTTTATCAGCAGACACTCATGAAGCTAATGCCTAGTTTATTGATTATGGTGCTTCAATTCATATGTCATGTAATAGGAATTGGTTTGATACATATCATGAAAACATTAATGATGTTCATAAGATCTATCTAGGAGATGATAGGTCACATGAAATTAAAGGGTATGGAGATGTATCTGTGACTTTACCTACTGGTGAGGTGAAACAAATCCATAATGTAATGTATGTGCCAGGCATAAATAATAATTTAATATCGGTATTAACCATTGCATATCAAGATCTAAAAGTTGAATTTGTTAAGTCACAGTGTGTGGTGAAAGACATACAGGATCACTACAAAATCATTGCAAGAGGATTTAGAGTTGGAGGACTATATAAGCTTGATGTTACAAGGAGCGATCATCAAGTGTTGGGATTCACAACTATGTCAATGGAAGAGTTATGGCATCAAAGGTATGAACACCTAAACCATAATGATCTTATGATGCTTCATAAGAAAGAAATGGTAGAAGGTCTTCCAATGTTTAAAAGTGAACATGTTGAATGTGAAGGATGTGCATTAGGAAAACAACATAGAGAAGAGTTTCCTATGCACATAGACAAAAGAAAGTGAGCAATTCTTGAACTAGTGCATACTGATGTTTGTGGACCCATGCAAACTAGATCATTCAGAGGAGCATATTATTTCCTTATCTTTATTGATGACATAACTAGATACACTTGGGTCTATTTCATGAGAAATAAAAGTGATGTCTTTGAATATTTTAAGGAATTCAAGAATATGGTTGAAAAACAAACAGGAAAGAGCATCAAGATTCTCAGGTCAGATCAAGGAGGGGAGTATACATCAGGGGCATTCATCAGGTATTGTAAAAATAATGGGATTCAACAACAATTTACAGTGCCACATACTCCTCAACAAAATGGAGTAGCAGAAAGGAAAAATAGAACCTTGGTTGAATGTGCTTGCAGTATGATAAAAGGTAAAAAAAATTTCTAATGGTTTTTGGGCTGAAGCAATTAGTACTACTATATATCTATAGAATAGGAGTCCTACAAAAATTTTAGAGAAAAAAAAACCTTTTGAATCTTTTTATGGATATGAACCAGAAGTGAGTCACTTGATGATGCAGGAGCATAAGCTCACAGTTCTAGAAGATCTATGGCTGTTGATAGTCAAAACAAAATTTTACTTAAGAGAGTGGGTGCTCTTAAATTTACTTTTCCGTATTTACTTCAAATTGAATAAATGGTCAAAGGATCTCGAATCCTAACAATGTAATAGTTGTAGGAGAAGTTAGGATTACAATCAGAAATTGTAGGATCTAAGTGGATTCGATCCAGACTTTGTGGATCTGAAAACCTAAGTTTTGAATTGTATTTAGGCAAATTAAGTCGATTGGTAAAAACGATGAGGGAGCAAGGGGATACAGAGTAGAGTTTAGAGTCGAGGAAAGAAATTGAGTGTGATGTAAAATATTACATACAGTGAATGATTAAATTTCCTCTCTACTGTGCAAATCCTTGATGTGTTGCTTACTCTATTCATGTGGAATATTCTTGATACACCTGTCATTATAGATTAAATGAATAAGATCGATTAATTTCATTGAAGGAGCATTGAAATTCCATGATTGAAGACACGGTGGAGATTAATGGTTCAGACCATCCGAGAAGACAGACGGTCAAGAGTTGAGCGGAATTGGAAAACAAAACGACCCAGGTCATAGCAGAGAACTAAGGTTCAAAATTCGAGGGCATTTCTCATTCTCCGTTGGGAGCTACGTGTCTGCCGATGTATGGAAGCGAAGATGTGAAGGTAAGTATGAAAAGGTTTCAAATTGTTTTCGGTTGAGTTTATGGTCATATCGTGTGGTTATAAGGAGCTTAGCATCATGTGTAAAAACATTTTCGTTGGGTGATAGAAAAACAAAAGGTGTTTAACCCGCCAATTCAATAAGGGTCCTGTCAAATAGAACAGAATTGCCAACTTTAGTGACAGTTAACTAAGTTTAGTTCTGTTAATCTCATTTCATCAACACCAGCTGCATTAAGTGGTATTAGAGCGAGATCTGAGAAATTGTATCATTGTATATGAAAGGGAAAATTTATTTTTCACCTTTACCAGTAATCGACGCAAAAGAAAATCTGAACAGTGACACTTTAAAAACAGATTTCTTACCCTCAGACATGGCTTTCAGAGTAGGACGAGGTAGAAGAGGTCAAGGAGGTAGACCTATAGCCAATGCAGAAGTATTGGAAGAATTGAGAAGTCTCAGAGAAGAGATGGCAGCCATGAGAGAAGCTGGAAAAAGAGATCCTGTAGCAGGTGATGTTAGTGAAAATGAACAGGAAGATGAACCTGAAACTGAAGAAATAACAGATGAGAATATTGGATTGAAGTTGTTAAGGGAATTCATTGGAGCTAGTTCAAAACCAAGACTAGAAGTAAATGCATATGATGGAGGATTAAATCCTGAGGAATTAGTTGATTGGATAAATTCCATGGATAAGAATTTTGATTTTGTTGAAATACCTGAGGAGAAAAAGGTAAAGTTTGCAGTAACTAGACTCAAAGGACATGCTTTACTTTGGTGGGATGGTGTACAAGCAGAAATAAGAAGACAGCACAAGCAACCAATTAGAAATTGGAATAGAATGATTGCTAAATTGAAGGAGAAATTCTTACCTAAAGATTACCAATTAACCTTGTACAGACAAATGCAAAATTTGAGGCAAAGATTGCTTACTGTCAGAGAATATATAGAGGAATTTTACAAAGTGAATATTAGAGCTGGATACACAGAGGACACTCCTGAGAAAGTAGCCAGATACATGAATGGTTTTAAATTTGACATTCAAGATGAGATGAGTTTGTTTTCACTTCAATCAGTAGAAGAAGCATATCAATGTGCTTTGAAAGTGGAGGAGAAACTGAATAGGAGGAACAACTCAGGGAAAGGAAAAAGTTAGTCTTACAGAGGCAAGGGACAACAAACTGGAAAAGGAAAATTTTCAGTTCAGAAAGGTGAAGCTGAAACAACAAATCAGCCAAAACAACCCCAAAGAGGAAGAGACTCCATAGGAAGAAGATCTTTTCAGAGAGGTCGTGGAAGAGGCAAAAACCACGAGGTTAGATGTTATGCTTGTGGAAAACTAGGACATATGTCTTGGGATTGTCCAGAAGGAGCAGCAAAACAGGGGAATGTTCAAGTTGCACATGCTGAGATTGAACAAAAAGCACCTGAGGATCATGTCGAGATTCCAGAAGTAGGAGAAGCCTTGTTGATGAGGAGAATTTTGCTGAAGCCAAGCAAAGAAGTACATGAACCTGAGCAGAGGAAGAGCTTGTTCAAAACAATGTGCAAATCACAAGGTAAGTGTTGCAAATTGATTATTGATAATGGCAGTACTGACAATTTAGTTTCTGTAGAGATGGTTGAAAAGT
>JASDQU010419447.1:0-10069 GCA_032191745.1 Picea mariana
TCAGGACTCGAAAAAAAAAAAAAAAGTAAACTGTGCGAAAAATGAAAAAATGAAAGAAGCAATGGTGGGGGTCCAAGTGGAATAGGTGGGTGGCCACCAATATCCACCTCGATCAGCTATAGTACACCTTTAACCTACTACCATCAATGAGTCCCTTGAGTGGTTGTCCTTGTAAGGTTTCCATATTGGTGGGACCTAATTCATTGATGTAGAATAGATGGAAAGGACCCAACCAGTGCATGTGTAGTTTTCCAGGATGGTGTAAATATTTGTTGTCATATAATAAGACTAAATATCTAGGATGAAGAATTTTCTAGTGTATGTTACGGTCATGCCCTGCCTTCTTCCTTTCCTTTTCGACCACTTGGCTAAAATCGACCATCATTCGATCTTCCTTTAGTTCCATCAGCTCATCTAACCCGTGTTGAAGGGACTGATCATCGACCATTTGGGTTGCTAGGGTGACATGGAGGCTACGAACAACAAATTCTAGTAGCATGACCACTTCTTTTCCATTTACSAGTCAGAATGGCATGTGCTTTGTTAGCCTTTTGCACATTGTTCAATAATAGTAGGTGTTGGCACAGGAGAAGACCCAGGGTTCAATGCTACAAMAACGYACCAACAAAACCTTAACTACCAGCCCTTTCGGAAACACCTGTGAAGTAGATGAAGTCTCACCTRAGGTAGAGGCAGGGGTGGTTGCAGGTTTCAGATGTCTGCAACCTTAGTTGGGACACATATCTGTGATTCTAACACTTAACAGAGCACTTAGCACCAATAGTTTATCAATATTTAACCACTATCTACTCCACAGATAAAACAGAGCATCACATCATTCATTTAGATATGATGTATCTAAGCACTTATCATAGATAGGTAGACTAGATCTAGCATATTCAAGCACTAAGCACATTCACATAGGTCAGATTTAACATCCATATACATCGTTAGCACAAAGCATAAATAGATCTATCTATCTGTATCAAAGCACTTAGCAAGTAAATACATAAACACATCACACAAAGCATAGCAATGCATCATGTACGTGGTTCAACCCCACCCTGGGGATACGTACACCAACTCTTCTTCTTTATTATCTTTGGTCAAGCTTCTTACAGGCACATAGCATCAAAATCCTACTCTGCAGAAGATAAGAGATCTGTGCGCACTCTGATAGATCCTCCTTCTTCGAGTTAGGGTACAACACCAAGTCTTCTTACAATTACCTGCACATAGCTTTGCAAATCTCACACAGTATTCACAAAGCATCTGCAATCCATACTTAGCACTTAGCCCAATATCACACAGATATATATATGCCTCTCTTTACATTGCCTAGACATCTATTTATAATTTACAAAATAGGCCTAAACATGGGTAAACCCATGGGCCGACATCCCCATACCTGTTACATAATCCCAAATCCCAAAAAGGACCCAAAAAGGGGTAGAGATCTCGTTATCTCTGCTTTGTCTTGCGCTCCACCTTTGACAGGCTGTCGATGTCCCAAAATAGGTCAAACTTTGACCAAGGATCTCCTAAAACTTGGTCAAGGGCCAACAGGCCCCCAACACTCACCTGTGACTCGTCCCGATTCACTCTGATCTGGGTAGTTCTGCTTCGAACGACTTGAGCTGTTTCGACTTGTTTCTATGCCATGGCCTCCTGTTCAACGAACTCTTAGATGAATGTGCCATTGACAGGTCCCTCGAGGCATTTTTCAGCTTTTGTGACAACCTACTTGAGTTCTTCTCCTTGGCCTTTGACCTCTGTGAATGATTGGTAAGCCTTATCTTATTACAGGTTGGAGCCTCTGAGTTACTTCCATAACTCTGCTCTGGATAGTGTGAACCTACTTCTAGGTAGTGCACTGGTCTTGGCATCGTTTCATTCTTTCCACAGCTGACAGGGGCTTCAAATGCGCCTGTATTGTCTCTTCTTGCTACTTTGTTTCCTGGAGTTGTGACTCGAGTGCCTGCAATTCTGGGTTCTTAGTGAGTTTCTCATATGGTCCTCTGCCTTTATTTCTAAGACTGTCACAGAGCAAAGTGATTTGCTGACCACTTCTTTTATTTCGAGTTGCTCCGTGAGCAACTGTTCTTTTCCTTACTGCATTTGTTCTTTCTTCATCGAAATTCGCTTGGAGAGAAATGTTTTCCTGTTCTGCAGCATTGCTTTGTTTTATGAGTATGCCTTTCACTTGCTTCAAGGCCTGGGTGGCTTGTTCTGTTTCTTCTTGTGCTCGTTGAAGGTGAGCTTCAACCATATCAGCTATTTTTTGGATTTGGGTTGGCTCATCTCCCAAATCTAGTTCTCTCGATGGCAGGGGAGAAGTGAAGACTGCATGGCTAGACTGAAGGGCCTGTTGTACCCGTCGGAGTTCGACTTGAATTCTATCATACATTTATTCCTGGTTGGCTTCTTGTTTCTATGCTATTTCTAGTGAAGCTTTGTTCAGGGCTGCTACGGTGAATTCAAAATCATTGTAGGTGAGGATAGTTTTCATCTTGGTTGTTGTAATAGATATTGAAAATTTGCTCTACTTATTTGTTTTCATCCCAATGTGTTTGAGAATCACAAATTATCTCTAACTTTCATTAAATTGTTGAAGGAAGCTATAGCTGAATATTAAGAATGGTGGGCTTGCACCTGGCATTTGCAATTTACACGTGATTTGAGGAAAAGGAGTCTGTGCCTCCTTCAGCGTTGGGTGAGGGCGAGCTAGCTGCAGACCGTGTGAAGGAAATCAAGGATCTCTGCGTTGTTCACATTCACAGCGTAGCGTAGCGATCGTACTTTTTTCTCGCCCATTGGAGGAGAAAAGAGGAAGAGGGAAATTTGACTCTTTTTTCAATACAGAAATGAGCTACTTGTTACAGACTCTTACGAGGAAACATGACATTGAGAAGCTCATCAGGGATACATTCGACAAGGTTTTGGTTCTCTGATTCGGAAGGGCCACAGATGTTGTTTGCATGCAGCTTGATAAAATTCTTGCAAAAACTGTACGTGAAGTGTCCAAGTTTGCATCGATAGCTTTAGTGGATGTTGATGCAGAGGAAACCCAAGTTTATCTCAAGTACTTTGACATTACTTTGATACCTTCTACGATCTTCTTTTTTAATGCACATCATATGAATTCGCCTATATAATACCATTTCTCATGATGCCAAGAGATCTGCCACATACATGGTGTGACCCATAGGGACCCCAAGCCAGAAAATTTCCTGTTTGCGAACATAAAGGAGAATTCACCTATTAAAGCTGTTGATTTTGGATTGTCTGTATTCTTCAAACCCGGGGATCGCTTTTCTGAACTAGTTAGTAGTCCATACTACATGGCACCAGAGGTTTTGAAGCGTAATTATGGACCTGATATTGACGTGTGGAGTTCTGGTGTTATTCTGTATATTTTATTGTGTGGTGTGCCACCATTTTGGGCTGAATCATAGCAAGGAGTTGCTCAGGCGATTCTCCGTGGTTTTATAGACTTCAAAAGAGAGCCATGGCCAAAAATTTCCGAAACTGCAAGAAGTCTTGTATGCCAGATGCTGAGCCTGATCCCAAGCGACGATTAACAACTCAACAAGTAATTGAGCATCCTTGGTTACAGAATGACAAAAAGGCTCCAAATGTTCCCCTCGGTGATGTTGTGAAGTAGCAGGCATGCACGAATCATCATACATCCTTCATGGCCCTCCAGTAATGGAAAATCGAGCACTTCAAGCTGAGGCCTGGACACATACAAGGAAATTGTAGAGATTGATGAGTGAAAAATAAGAATGCCCACCCTTCCATCCGGTACCTGGTGCATCTACCGAGAGAACCATACATGGTGTTAGGGTTCACACACAACATCAGATATTGTATCATTTCTAGATTCCGAAAGTAAACCTAGTGGGCCAATAGTATACGAGGAGGGAAGTTTGTACCTGAGTGCATCAATTACAGGACGATCGAGGTCCTCAAAGGTATTAAGTAATACAAAATCAGCTTCCCGAGTGGTCTTCGTTTCACTTCTCACAAACTCCGACATGTTCGTGCGTCGCAAGGAGAAGGACAGATCTTTGATGCGCAAGTGGGGCATTCCAGGAATACAGGGGATTATTTGTTCCATGTATCCATTTGTTAAACACCTCTCATCTGCATCACAACACAATACCGTAAGAGCATGCAAGCAAGTTGTATTTGACCTGGGGAATGTATAGAGTTTGTACCAGAAAATTGTGCAGTGTGAAAATGATAGAAGAAGTTATAGTGTTTATACCTTTGAAAGTAATGTAACCATTAAGAGGGGAGAAGAAATAAGTAGAGAAGCCGCAAGCATTGTGCATCCAGAATGATACTCTCGAAACTCTGAGCTTTCTCGTTGTTTTCTGAGCAAACGAAACAAGGCCGTTGGAGATAATGCATGTTACTAGAGAGACACCGTCTGGTTCTGAATGCTTCAACTTGTCCATCATCTCATCGAAATGCAAAGGGTCATTATCAGTGAAGGACCGACATAGCTCGGCTAGTTGGGAGGTCCGACGATGTTTCGAAGGTAGGCCGTCTGGAATCGTCTCAAATCTAAAGTCCGAAAAAGATTTAACAGACTCCACGGATCTGGATCCGATGAGGCGCTCTTGTATATATTGAGTATTAACGAAGGTTATATAGAAGCCGCGAGCATATAGGATCTGGGCCAGCTGCATCATAGCATTAATATGACCCTGAGAAGGGAAGGGGAAAATAACAACATGAGGTCATTTATTTAGTAGTGCCATGGTAATGCAAAGAAGTAGTTTCCTCAAGGAGGAAAAGTAAGAGGCCATAGATGTGATGAGGGAGGAGCATATCAGAAAAAATGACTACATACAGATGCCATTTCTAGAATTAGATTTACCAGTCGAACTGTCAAATTCATAAATCGATCACCACAACACGCACAGTGTCCATATCCCTCTGTGGAACACGAAAAGTCTTATTTCGATAATTACAACTAATGCCGATCCAATCGAGCTCATATATGGGTGCCCACAGTGACCATTTGTGTTGCAGCAGCTACGAAGCTGAAATTTGGATTCAAGTGAATTTGTTGTTTTTTACAGTATGTATTTCCGTTATAATAACCTCCAAACTCTTTGTAAAGTGACGAGAACTCTGGATTAAAGTTAAACCATACCAAAGCAATCATCTATACTCCACTTGTCAAAATTATTAGCGACGGTTCAGGTAACGACAGAGCATCTGGCAGTCGCACAGTTTCAGAAGGCAAATCGTTTCATATTTATTTTTATGTAACTTATTGTGAGTGCAATAGAGGACATAATCGTTGGAGAAGGCTGAGAATAGGGGGGCGCGGGGGACAAGCTGGGGAAAGACCTCTTTGGAAGAGGGGTTCCTTTGTATGCTGAGTTAATTTGTAAATCTGAATTGGAGTAATATAGATGATGTATTTACTTGAGACTGTGAGATTCATCACGGTTGATTCTTTCAGCATGTTCTTCCTTATTTCAGCTGTGTTAAATATGTTTGGAATTCATTTTATATTCTCCTTACCCACAATTGATATATACGGGTTGTCATTATCATATTGTTTATTTCTTCCTTTTTTCCGTGTTAAATTTGTTTGGAATTCATTTTATATGCTCCTTACCCATAGTTGATATTATGTGTTGCGTTCTATGGTGACTGATCAGAATTCGTTCCAGATAAGCGCTCTGCATCTAGTTACCAGCCTTCGTTTGTTTTCCTCTAAAGATTATCATAGTGAAAATTCCTCCTTGATAGATGCTTTCATTGTGATGGCCTTTCCTTTCTTTTTTTTGCTACCGCATCATGATTATCAAATTGCTGAAAGAGAGACTTACTTTGCCTCATTTTCTGCAAGTTATACGATCACTGCTATTATCTCCTTTCTTTGGTTTTCACTTGACTCCATGCCCAATGGACTGTTTCCCTGGTCCAACCCCCAAACTTCAAAAATCCGAAACTATCGTTTACCCATAAATCTGCCCACTATTTTACGCTTACTGAAGATCATATTGTGACATTGTTTGAGAGATCCCTCTCAGGTTGGGGGAGGGAAACTTCCAATCCAAAGTTGTTCGAGGTTGCCTCGGTATTGATTTGCATGCAACCCATTTTCAGTTTCGAGTGTCAACATTGGTCATGGTGGCTTTCGATTTCTTCCGGGAATAAGGTTTCGGGGGGGAAACCTTCCTCTTCTTCAAGGGGTCAACCTCATCTCTGGGCGGTGTTACTTCATCTGGCTTCTATTCATCTTCTACTTCGTCATCACCCCCTCGGTCAGGTGACACTGAAGCAGTTTTTCCTGAGGTGCTGCTTAAATTTTGGACCACCTCAGTCTTCTTGGGTGTATTCTGTTCTTTATGAGTGTCCTCTGAGTTTTCAAGATCAGATATCTCTGCAGGGTTGGTGGGGATAAGGAGGTCAGTGGACCATTCCTTAGTGATATCCTCAAGGTCTTCTTCTATAAGTTTATAATATGACTGGAGTTGCTCTTTATGTTCATCTGCTTGCGCTGTAACATAGATGAAGTGTTGATCTACGCTGAAATTCATCAGGGGTTAGAACCTTTGTAAAGTGTTTGGAGTCATACGAGGATCATCTTCGATGGCTCTCTTTAGCTGGAGGTAATATGTATGAAACACATCATTTGACTGCCATTGTTTGTTCATATCACTTGAATACCAAAGGGTAGCGAACTTCGTAGCAAGCGGTTCGAATGGCTTTGTGTCTAGGAGGGTCTCACCCTTTGGCATCTCCCAGGAAACAAATGCAATGAGGATCAGGAGCCAGCTGAAATGAAATTCATAACCTCGATCCTGTGCTTCTCGACATTCTAGTTCCAACTCATTAACTAGATACTTCACCCAGTTCATATGTAGGCCTTCCGTGCACTTTCCTGCGAGGTCAACGACAAAGCTAATGACCTACGTAGGTCAGTTCTTCCTTACTAACTTTCCTTCTATCAGTTGACATGCTAGGCACACTGCACCACTCTAGATGGAAGATACCTTGTAGCCTCTTATTCCCTTCTCAACATTGCCAGATGTATCCTTGATCTTCTGTGCTAGCACATGATCTATGTCATTTCCTGGGTAGAATTCGAATGCGTTAGGTCCTTGCATACTCAGTCCTATGATCCTGTGGATCAACGTTGGTTCAACTATAATATGATGGTCTATCCATAAGTAGCCGACATGGTAACACGACAGTAGCATCTTGACACATGCGTTGACTTCCTGGTGTCTTCCGAAGTGTGGGATCTTCATGACATTCAACAGGGTGTACTGTGCGAGGTTCATTGTCCACGGCTGGGTAATTATCTTTGAATTCTTCGCCTTCATTCTGGTTAGTTACTTGTATAGGGTGAGCATACCATAGATCTTTCGATCTCTGAGGTTGAATTTGTTGAACTTCAATGCTGTGATCTTATCCTTCTCTGTTCGAATTGCATGTATCCCCTTCGAGAGGTATGTAGCGACCATGGTGTACTCAAATTCTCTTGGCACACTATCACGATTCACCGCGCCAACCAGAGGTAGGATGTAATCGGGCAATATGGTTGGAATTAGCTTCGCATTTTCTAGGTTGTCTTTGTGCTTGGTTCTCCTTTCCGTTGATGGACAGGATGATCTGGCTTCGCGAGCAGTAGACAGAGAGGCTTGCAGTCATCTCATCCATGATGCTTGTATACCTGTAGACATCAAAATTACTCGTTCATCCATGAGTTCGATGAAAACTTCTTCGACAACTTTCTCTGCAGAGTTGAACTCGTCCAACATGCAAGCTCGGGGCTGGAAATCTTAGGTTCGAGGAGTAACTTAGACACTGTAATGGGATAGAGGACAATAGAGCAATGATTACTGTGTAAAATCAATGAGTCCACGAGCTCAGTTTCAGAGTTAGCAAAAGTGTTCTCGATGCATGGCATGATAGGATAAATATAACTTGGCAAAGGATCTCTTGCAACGGGTGAGAATCCTTCTTAACTATGTTCTGTCTATTACGACGCAGTCCAACAGTTTGGTGGTGAACCATAAATTCCTTTCTACCCATTCGGAGGGTTGGCGTAATGGTTATATTGTTCCCAATGACTATATTGCTTCACCCTGGTGAAGTGCCATGTGGCGATGTTCTGTTATTCAGACAAAGCTCCAATTTTGCAAAGTTTCCCTCTGTGAAGTTCCTTCTGGAACCTTCTGTAACTTTTCAATCTTAGATCTCTTCTTACTTAGTTTTCTATCCTTCTTTCCGGTGAGCTTCATCTCATAATTCCTTTTTCCATTTTGATTCTTATTTGTGTTTGGCATAGGTACTTCGCACTGTTGATATTCTCTCCTAGAAATCAGGGGTAATATTCTATCTGTATTTGGAATAGGTACTTCAATATTCTGTGGGTCTTCTAGTGTTCTTGCAAATTTGAAATTCAGGTCTCTGGTGTTAAATAGCTTAGATATGTTCTTCTGTTCTTCAATCAAGTGTGCGATCCTTCTAGTCATGAAATCCTTTAAATCTTACTTCTTCTGCTCTAAAATTTCTTCTTCTTCCTTCCTTCTAGGCTGATCTCTTTCAATCCAAGGTTTTCCTAGTAACATGGTAAATGGGGCATTGTTCTCAATAAATTTAACAATCTCGAAATCCTCCTCTGTCGAAGTCCCATTGGCATTCATAGGTATCTGGCTGAGATTTCCACATAGGTTTATCATCTTTCCTTTGAATAGTCTTATTCCTCCTAATGAAGGAATCATAACAGCCCTTCCTATAGCTTCCCAAGCTCTTTATGTTATGATATTCACCTGTGTTTCCTCATCCAGAACACAGTCAACGTCAAAGTCTCCTATTCTTACTTCAATGCATTCTTTTTCTTTGAAGATCTCTGATAAGCTAACATGTCGGTGGTCATTTAGGGTGTCTTTTATCTGTAGCAATACTTTCTCTGATTCTTTCTGGGGTTCTTCCATAATATCTGTTGCTTGACTTTTCTCGTGGTCTCCTTGTCTCATATTCATATTTTCAACTTGAGCAATCATTCTAGGGCAATACAAAACTTCATGGTCCATAGCTTTGCAACAAAGACAACTAGGTCTTCTCCCAGGGCATTCCTTAGCAAGATGTCCTGGTTTTCTACAACTGTAATAGAGGGTTAGTCCTCTCTTTCTTTTAAATGATTCCTAGCCTTTCCTATACTGCATGCTAGGATCATGGTAACTAACCTGCAAACATTTCTTTCTAGGATCCTACATCCACTTGTTAGTCCAAACATTCTTTCTATGCATAGGTATAACATATCTTTCACTATTCTTATCAGATCTACGCAAGTCAAACCTTATGTCATCTATTAGTGCCCTAGTTTTCAAGCTAGGACAAAATCTATCAAGCATACCTAGATCCATACTATTGAAAAAAAAATCCACTTATCTTACTTCTACAGAGCACAAAGCTTTCAGATTTAGAACTTTTCAATATTCTTACCTTTATCAGAGCACAAAGCATTCAGATCTTACCTATTTTCTTCAGATCAAACTTCTTTTCTTTAGCACTGAGCTTCTCAAACTAAGTAGAGTATTGTGCACTAGGGCAATAGATCTACGCACAGATCTTTCACAATTTTAGGTTGGATCTTTTTCTTCCTCAGTTCCCAGCAATCACAGTTTCAGGTCCCGACAACAGAACCATTTGTTGGCACAGGGGCAAACCCAGGGTTCAACGCTACAACAATGCACCAACAAAACCCTAACTACCGACCCTTTCGGCAACACCTACGAAGCAGATGAAGTCTCACCCAAGGTAGAGGTAGGGGTGGTTGCAGGACTCAGATGTCTGCAACCTTAGCTAGGACACAGATCTATGATTCTAACACTTAACAGAGCGCTTAGCACCGAAAATTCATCAATATTAACCACTATCTACTCTGTAGATAAAAGAGAGCATCACATCATTCATTCAGATCTGATGTATCTAAGCACTTATCATAGATAGGTAGACTAGATCTAATAGATTCAAGCACTAACCACATTCACATAGGTCATATTTAACATCCATATACATCATTAGC
>JASDQU010419450.1:0-10246 GCA_032191745.1 Picea mariana
TGGCAGAAGTAGAAGGACGAGGCGCATCAGGGAGTAAGTCATAAAGAGTGTCCATTTGTGAGTAAATGAGGTCAAGGTATTGAGCACGATTAATGGCCTGTTCTTCTGTGACAACTCCATCCATGGAGATTTCATGACCAATGTCGTTCATGAATGATTTCGTGAACCACTCTGCCAACAACTGATCAGGAAGTTCGAGTTTGATGAGACTTCATCTTCGTCGCCACTCACGAATGTGATCGGAGATATGAGTGGCTTTGTTTTGTTTGAAAGAACTCAAAATCTTGGTCCCTATCTCATAGTGGATCGGTAACTAGTAGTGGGTGAGGAAATCCATAGTGAGGGTGTTGAAGTCGGTGAATAAACCTCATGGTAATTCTATATACCACTTCGTGGAAGAACTCGTGAGAGTTCGTTGAAAAAGGAGTAAATGAATAGAGTCATCCATTAAGGAGTTGGATGAGCACCAAAGGTGAAAAGTCATGACGTGATTGTTCAGTTCCTATCCCTCTTTGCCATCGAATTTAGGGATGTTAGACGGTAGTTTGGCCGGTATAGTGGGCCATTGGGGAGAGTGACGGATTGGATCATTTAAAATCCTCGACAGATCGAGAAGGTCCAGGGTGGCTAAGAAAGGTAATTGTCTATTCACATGTGGGTACTGGTGGCTTTGGGGAGGGAGTCCCATCGGCAAGCCAGTGGGACCATAAGTGGTCTGCATATAATGTGAAGACCCAGGAAGATTCAGTGGTTGTTGTGGAGGAAAGTAACTCATGGGATTGTATCCTTGAACAGGGGCGTGGGGTTGAGAATTTGAGCCCCAAATAGGATTGGACTTACCTGGATATGGTTGGCCTATACTAGGGGGTGTAATAGATGTAGCTTGAGGTTGTTTCCCCCCAGTCGATTGAGGATTATGTTGTATCAGATGGTTCCAATACTAGGCAAAGGATGGAGGTATGTTTTTTCCATAGGGTGGGTTTGGTGGGGGTTGTCCTCCGATCGAGGGTTGTGCTCCAATCGGGGGTTGTGTTCCAATTGAGATTTGGGTTCCAATTGGAATTTGCCTTGCAATGGGGGGTTGAGTCAATCCCCCTTGGTGAAATTGTCCACCAACAGAAATCTGGAAATTTGCTGTGAATAACAAAATGGTGCCACTAGGATCAGTGCCTCCGATAGAGGATGGAAAAGGTCCTCTGAAAGGGGGTAGAGGAAGTGTCAGAATGAAATCGAGAGGAGAGTTCCCAGAAGAAGTGGGACCACCAGGAGTCCTGGATGTGATTTGCATAGGAATGGGAATAGAGGCATTCAATGCACAGTATCTGGGTGGAAGTGTCGAGGTGACTCTAGGTGAAAGAGGTGTGCCAATAGGGTCTTGGCTAGTCACATTAATCCCAGTGTGAAGACTCATAGTATCTCTGTAATGGACCATTTGTAAAGGGAGAGTGAAGATGTGGTCAACTCATGGAGCTTCTGTACCAGGAAAATAATTAGTAGTAAAAGGTACTGCATCTGGGTCAGAGGTTTTGGGGAACACAGGTGAGACAGTGATATCAACGCTCGCTCCTAAACCAAATAGATCTCGTCTAAAAATGCCAGTAGTCCAAAAAGGATCTTGGCCCTCAAGTCTTGGAAAAGGTCCAGTTGGTGATCCAGAAGACAAAACAACTAAGTCTCTGGAAGAATTCACTCACATAATACGTCTCTCAGAGTCGGGATGAAGTTGAAATTCCTCTCGAGAATTGGTAATTTGGAACCATTCTAGAGAGTCAGTTCTTTCCACTTGTGGAGTGGTGACGTCTTGGACTTTACTCTATTGAGGAGAGCCCTCTGGTGAGCTGGTAGGCAAGGGTTGAGGACCTTCCAAATTTTCTGGGGGTAAGCCTTGCATTCTACGTGAACGACGTGGAGGGTCAATTGTGAATGAGTTAAAAACTTATGGAGAAAATTCAATGGTCAACTTGGGTAAACAAACAACATGTGCTAGTAAAAACTCTAGGAAGCAAAACTAGGCAAACAAGACCTTCCAATTCCAAAGTCACTATTGGTGATGAAATCCAACATCGCAACAATGAGATAAGAAGGGGTTGGGCTAGGGTGGAAAATTTACGTTGACGACTTGCTTAACGGACTTACACCCTGGTGCAAGATCCCACACATAATCGTGGATATACCCTCCAAGGAGCCCGAGTGAGTTTGGCCAACATCGATTCCAGGTACCGTGAAGACTTGCCCCTTCACAGTCACCTTGTGTAAGACCCTAAGAAGATATGCCACTAAGGTTACCACCAACAACAATAAATCCTAGGGGGACAGTCGACAGTCCGATCCACACACAAGGGCAGGGTATCTAGCCCGAAATCATCTTGAGGGGCTTCCACTCATCATTGTGGGTATACCTCCAAGTGACCCTCATAATACGTGAAATATCTACACCGATATCAACAAAGTAGGGTGAGTAACTCTGTCAATATCAATGCGACCTCGGGTTTGAACCTTGTATGAGAAGGGCTTCCCAGGAAAAAATGTTGCAAATGGAATTTGACACTCCTTAACAGAAGATGCTATTGTTTGTTTTGTGCTTTGAAGAGTGTATCTCTCCACCTATTCCAAAGCTCTAGCCTAGCTAATGTTGGTGTAATAAAGTCCTAGAAAAGAGTTACTAGTTAAATTTTAAAATTCGTGCAATATTATTAAAGGCTGTTGTTACTCAAAGGAGAAGGAAATGAAATCGTTGTTGTGTGAGACTCTGACCCAACAATGCATAGATAAGAATGAAGGATATCAATTCTTGTTCGATGAATCCTATTTACAGAAGGAAAAGAGGAGTTTTCTAGAACAATCTTGAACTACAATATACAATCTTCTTTGAAATGCAATATCAACAAGTCACGAACAATGCCAATTCTCTATTTGTTCTATTTCAACAATGATTTCCAATATTTTCAAAATAAAAACTCTTTTAAAAAGAAAAATGTTTTTTACTTTTAAAAGAGAACCACACCACAGTGGTGGAACTAAGGAAAACCAATAACTAATGAAAAGCAACATACAAAACCCAAACCAATCTTTCAATGAAGACAAAAATGACAAGCAGACAAGACTAGTCTTTTCAAATGCATGAGGGTAATGATTTTCCAAGCAATGGGTATTTGAGAAAGACAATAAATCCCAACTTTTAAACTGATCATTGGCCCCCAACCAAACAAGCACTCAGATTCTAGGATTAGAGATTATATCCTTGCTAAGGAAAGGTCAAGAGATAACAGTTGAGAAAAATGAACAAGAAGTGCTTTTGATTTTCGAAGACTAATCATTCACAAAATCCGAAGTCAAGAAACAATGAATTAGTGGCCCAAGAAGTTCTCTTTAGACTCACATACAAATATGAGTATCTGGGCATACAAAAGACCTTAATCTCAAAATTTTGCAAAATGGGTTCGCAGGCAAGCAATAGTGTACAGTGCGAGAATGGAGCATTCTCGCAGGGTGGTCACAAGCAAAGTGTGAGATGTTCGCACTTGACTAGATATTAGGGTGCGAACTCTAGTAGTTCTCACGGGCAATAAAAGGGTTCAGTGCGAGAATGACTGAAACTAGGCAAAATTTGGAAAAAAGACAAAAAATTAGAAGGGACTTCTAGACCCAGAGAGTCTGTCAGGGTCTCCTAAAGACTCAGAGATTGATAGAAATGAAAAAAGGTAAGGCAAGAGAAAATGGCCAAGGAAAAACACCAAAAACCACTAAATAAATGGGTTGCATCCCCAGTGGAGTTGCCAATTTTGTTATCGGACTAATCAGTAGGTGCGGACACTAACAGATCTCCCTAGATCCACTTGGATCTAGAACAAAATAGGACAGGACATGACTCTTTCCCTAAGTTGTAATCATTGAATCTACTAGTAAGGAGGAACAAATGACATACCTTGATATCTATTCCTTAGGTCTCTATTGCTCCCACTTCGCTTCGGTTCTCTCATGAAGTCAAATCCAAGACAACACAAACCAACCAAAGTGAAGATAGAAACATATATTCAATGTCAACTTATTCATATGATCAAGGAAATACACAATAAAGTAAGAATGACTTTATGGGAAAGGGACATGCCGCTGTATCATATTAATTGAAAGTAGAAGATACAACCTGATTGCCTTGATGTTGCAAGCTTCCTTTCAGTGACCCTTGGTTCCAACACACACACTTGCTCTGTATTTGCATGAAGAAGATCCAATTCCTCTTGATAGACCAACTAGAGTCTCCAAGCTTCTGTCTAAGCAGGGTTCTTCACACAATTCCTTCACCAATTCTTCAATTAATCTTGCTTAACCTTTTCCATAAGAATCCTTTCAATATATAGGAGAAGGAGAGATGGTTACATGGATGAGGATGATCCCATCAAATCTGAGAAGTCAGTAAAATGACAACCATACGAATGCCAACTCATTTTCTAAAAGATTCCCTTCTAGAACGCTCAAGACCTCTTCTCTTTTCCAAGCTTGAAAATAGGTTCACACCCTATGTATGGAGCAAACTGTGAGAATTTCACACCCTAAATGAAGTTGGCCTACGAGAATGAGGGATTATCGCACCCTAGTCCATATGCAGCCTGCAAACTTACTTTGAAAATATGTTTTTGGAAGGAGACAAGATCCACTTTTCTCAGGAAAAAAGTCCTTGTTGGGAGCCTGAATACACCATTGTAAATACATCACCAAGATGACCAAAATCATGTGTAACACATAGAGTAAGATTCCAATCATCGATCTATAGAGTCTCTGATATACATCCTTATATTCATCATCCTTTATCAACTTGCAACTATTTTTCGTAGGAGTACTTAAGGGTTTACAATATTCTATTCCAAACTTATTTAGCATTACTATGATGTACTTGTTCTGGGAGATGGAAATTCCTTTATCATTCTGACATATCTATAATACAAAAAAGAAATTCTACACATCAAGAAAATTCATTTTGAACTCATTATGCATGTCTTTGGAAAACTTTTGACTCATCTTGTCATCATCACTCCCAAAGATAATATCATCTACATAAACTTCAATTATCAATGTATTATCTTGATCCACTTTTATATAGAGATTGTTGTCTACATTGTCATTCCTGAATCCTTGTTGTTGTAGAAACTTTTCCAATCTTGAATACCATGCTCTAGGGCCCTCTTGAGTCCATACAATGCTTTCTTCAACTTGCAAACATAATATTCATTTTCTGATAGTAGAATCCATTCAGGTTGTTCGATGTAGACATCTTCTTCTAATTACCCATTTAGAAGGGCTCATTTTACATCCATCAGATACATCTTGATTATTTTGAAACAAGCATAGACTGAGATCAATTTGATTGCTTCCATCCTAGCATTTGGGGAAAATGTTTCTTCAAAATCTATACATTCAATCTATGTGTGTCCCATGCATACTAACCTTTCCTTGTTTCTGGTTACTTGTCCATCCTCATTCAGTTTGTTTCTGAAAACCCACTTCGTACCAATCATGTTCTTGTTCTTCGGTCTTGGAACTAGTTCCCATGTTATCCAGAATATATTTGCAGAATAAGATAAATACAAATTATTATCAAAATATGCCTAATACATAATAACATATATACAATAAAATTGGTTTCTATTCAATAAGGAAATAGGATGAAACCATAAAATGCAGTGAAAACAAGCTTGCTAGAATGGTGGTGACTTATATCTGAGAAGAGATGTGACAGTTGCGCTCATTTGCAAGAAGATGCTTACAATGAGGCTCTGAAGCAATTTTTACTATAAAAAGGAATGTCAAAAACTATAGACATCCAAAAACCTAACACTAGGAGATGAAGCACCAAAAGTCGTGTGGGCCCCATTTGGGTAAGTTAGTACATCAACTTCTCGGGGTTGTAACTTTTGCATACGATATCTGTTTTAGGCGCACAATAGCCCATTGGAAAGGTCTATTTGAGGACTACACATTTTGATGCTATATATCAAAGGCCATTTTGACTTTGGAAAGGCCTGAAAAACGTTGTTTAGGGCCTCAAAATGGCCCCACAAGTCAGGGACCTGAAAACTAGGGAAAAAAATGCCAAAATGAGCCAGTTGGAATAGGTGGGAGGCCACCGACATCCATCTGGATCACCATGTGTCATTATTCTCTATATTATCCAATTATTCATCCATAGCCTTGATCCAATGTTCATCTATATTGTCTTCTTCAAAACATCTTGATTCAACTATGGATAACAGTGCTAGATGCCTTTATTCTGGTGAACATATTCCTCTTTGAGTTTCAACTCCTACATGTTTATTCCCAATAATTTGTTCTGTGGATGACTTGTTTTCACTTGTAGGCTAGGTTTCTTGGAAGGTATCATATTATCACCTTCCTCTTTCTCTTCTTCTTCTTCTACTTCTTCCTCTTTTAGACCTTATTTGTCATCCTGCTCTTTTGAATCTTTGCTTCTTTTTTTAGTCTTTCATTCATTTGTTTGGTCAATTATTAGATTGATGATTTCCACTATTTTGTTGAGTATTGTACTAAATAATTTTTATTCTTCTATTTTTCTTGAATACCCAACCAATATGTTTATCAACTTGGGCATCAAATTTTTCAATCCTTCTATCTTCTCTTTTGACATAGCATTTCATTCCAAATACTCTGAAATGATTCATATTTTTCGGTCTTCCTTTCCATAACGCGTAGGGAGTATTATCATTGTTACTTCTTAGCATTCCTCTGTTCCTGATATGAATTGTTGTATTTATTTCTTGTTTCTAAAATATTTCACTCAACTTGGAATCTTTCAACATGGTTCTAGCCATTTCCTGTACTTTTTTGTTCTTCCTTTCCAAAACTCCATTTTATTGAGGTGTCCTGGATGCTGAGAACTGTATTTTTATTCCATTTTCACCACATAAATACATGAATTCCTTTAATGTAAACTCTCCACCATTATATAATTTCAAACACTTTTTTTTAAAATCCATCTAAGTTTCAACCAACGCTTTGTATATATTTAAGTGTTTGAATGCCTCTAACTTCTTCCCAAGAAAGGAAGATGCAGTCATTCTTATGCAGTCATCAACTAGTAGCATAAAATACTATTCTCCATGTAATCCCTTAGTTCTTGTAGGTCCACATAGGTTAGTGTCTATAATATCCAATGGTTTTTTCATGGAGTACTCTTTTGATTTGAACTTGGTCCTGGTTTTTTTCCTTGTAGACAATTCTCACATAGAGTGTTTGATGGCTTTGAAATATTAGACATTTATTTCACTACTTCCTTTCTGTTGATTTTGACAAGGTTATCAAAATTCATGTGCCCCATTATTCTGTGCTATAGCCAATTTCATTTTCCTTTCCTAAGCAACATATTTCCTTTCCAATTTCATTCAATTCATATATATTGTTTGGTGTTCTTATAGATGTAGCCACCAACCTACTTTATCCTTCTTTCCTTATCTCACATTTTTCCAAGTCAAACAAGAGTTTGTTTCCTTAATCAAACATTTGAATTACACTTAATATATTGTGCTTCGTATCTTCAACCAGTAGAACATTTTCTTCCCTGGAATATTTGCTTCCAAGCTTGGTTGTGCCTCTACCTATAATTCTAGCTGAGTTATCATTTCCAAATGAAACTGATCCATCCCATTCCTTCTTCAGGGTCAAAAATCTGTTCTTATCTCCTTTCCTCTTCTTCAAAAAACCATTGTCAACATACCACCCACTTTTGTTTTCTTGATATTGTAGAGAAAGCGAGCATTCTTTAGTGTTGAATTGATATTTCTTCCTTATCTATATATTTTGTGGTTCCTATTTGATATTATTCTTTGGTTCTCTTGGAGGAACAATCAGTCTACAATATTTGGCCATGTGTCCAAAAATTTTGCACTTGTAGCACTCTACTTCATTACTCAGTGAAAAACAATTGTTGTGATTTGTGTTCTGTGCTTCATGTGAATTTCTACAATAATCATTCTTTGAATAGCCTTCATAGTTTCTTCTATGCTTTGGATAGGCTCTACATTTGGCATCTTTTTGTCCAAAATTGTTACAAGAATAACATAAACCAAGAAAAATAGTTTGATACCTAGATGAGGGGGATATTCAAAATGGTGTTTCTCTTATGAATCCTTCTTCTTATTGAGATGTTGTTGATTGTTGATTATGTGTTCTAAATATTCTAGGTGCTCCAGTTCCTCTATGATTTTTTTCTTGAGTCTTCCAATATTCCTTTTTCTTTATAGTACCTCTTATGATTTATGCATAGCTTCCTTGTTTTGCTTCGTGTTCTGTCATCTTAGAGCTCTAACCTTTCTCAATCTACAAATAGTTATATCATATTCATAACCTATGATAGAATGGACTTTCAATGCTGATGATTTCATCCAATATTTTGGTTCTATTCCAATGCATATATTTATTCTGAAGATATTTTCTTAAAGTGAATATTACTTCTTCCAAGATTTCAATCATTTTCTCCTTTTCTTCTAACTTAATTTTGAGCATTTCTTCAATCCTCCTATCTTGTTCTACCTGGATTTTTAACTTCCTGATTATCTGTTCAATTACTTCTAAGTTGAAATTTTGATATCCTTCTTTCATCTTTAATTCTTCCTTGAGTGACTTTTTTTTCTTTCTTTCTTTCCTTAGTATTCTAAGGCATTGATTAATTATTATCTAAGATCAACTTCATCTTATTCCTTGAAATATTCTTCATCGTATTCTCTGCCATCAAGAGTACTCTTTATGAATCACTATCATTGTCATCTAACCTAAAAATGAAGAAGATTTGTATTCTTGAAAAATATTTGCAAGTTAAATTTATGTGTTAAAAGAAAATGGATCAACTTTGCAACACAACTTTAATAGGATTTACTCATTCAATATGCATATAAACAGTAGCATAATCACTGAACATAAAACACATAACACAACAAATGATAAAGGAGTTCACCCCTCTCTTGGGCTACATCTCCTGGTCTAGCTTCCAATGGATCATTTGTATTATTTGCTCAAAGTGATAAAAAATGTGATTTACAATGCTCAAAATTCCAAATAGACTACTCCAATGGCTTCAGAATGTCCAAAAACCCCTAGCTGGGCTTTTTTGGCACCTCGTTTGGCCAAAAAATGAAGTAGATAGGCTTCCTGGAAGTCTCCCCTTCAAGATTGTTGTCTCTGCATCTACAAAACGCACCTCCTCTGGCTCAACCTAGCCCACATGCAATTTAAAGCGTAAAAACTTGGCACTGGGTGCAATCGCACAACCGGTCCAAACTGTCGAACCGTTACGCGCCGACCCTAACTACCAAGGCCCATGGGCACATGGTTGTCACATGACCGCGCACTATACAATAGGGCTTAAGTTTTAAAAACCGTTTGATAACCGTAATGTTAAACCCATGCGCATATATATATTGGTCACATGGAATACCAAACCGCGCATATATTTAAATGGTTATAACATAGTTACGGTGGGTCTAACCGCCATTACTCCGGTCACATATAATACAACATATGACCACGGGTCGGCGCTTATCCCCGACCCGATCCACGCCCAAACATACATTTAAACAATGTTAAATACAATGCATTGCATATATATAACAAGTAACATATGTGGGAATTCCATTTGGGCGACCTTTCCCAAAGATTTACCCTGCCCTAGAGGTCACGTGGTCGACTCCTGCTAAGTGCAAAGGTTTTAACCAACAAACAGGTGACACGTGGTGGCCTTTGATTGGGCCATGTGTCGCAATCCCATTCGCTGCCAACAAACACATCACATGTCAATTGTCTAATAACTGTTTGCCATGTCAGTGTATGATCTACCATGTCATCCATAAGGCCTACCACGTCATCGTCCATACGGACTGTACAGATTGTACAGTCAACATCCTTTTTTCCCTGTTTGCCATTTTGAACAGAACGTGATATCTCTTGCTCTCGATGTCCATTTGAACCCAAACGAGTTGTGTTGGGTTCACAATGATGAGTCCTACGCTCTCATTAGATTTGAAGCGATTTCAATCACTTTGAATTTTTGAGCAAAATTTGATCCCCTGATCACACCTCCCCATTGGAAAGCTTTTGGACCTCCAAAAGACTATTTTCAGTCTATTTGAAGATGAGGGTATAGTTCCCTCACTCTTCCAACCTCAATCCACTTGGCTTTGCTTGGATTTGTACCTTTAGGACCAACTTGAAGATACTCCACATTTCCTCGTTTTGAAGTTCA
>JASDQU010419451.1:0-10204 GCA_032191745.1 Picea mariana
AGGTATTGGAGACGACAGGCATTCGAATGACAGAGTGACAGGGTACCGAATCTTCAGTTTTTCGGGGGAAAACTTCTATGTAGTTTTTCACATAACAGAAATTTCAACCAAAACAACATGCGTAAATGCCATTCTACAGCTAGGTGACAGTCGGGAAAGAAAACTCAAAATTCGAATTTTTAGGAACAGAATGAAATCTTGAAGTTTTTCAACAGAGAGGTTTAAAGCGTACCTGACAACCCACACCGAATTGTTCGGCTCGAGCTCCTTGCTGGAAATTAGAGACCGCATTCCAATCACCCGAACGAGCATAGAGATTTGGCAATCACGATTTGGTTGCGAATCGCGCGTTTTGAAAATACCCTCAGTGATCTCCGGGCTCTGTATGACAATGCGGGTTTCCAAAATGAACACATAACCTATCCATGATGAACCTATCTGTTGCTGAGATGGAAGGGATTCCGTGCGATCGTGACTGACTGTCTTTGATTTGCAAAGATTTGGAAATAACGTGCTGGAGAAAATGCGCCGAAATCTGGAACCTTTCATTTTGAAACCATGAATGATCATCATGTCCTCCAATGCGGGCTAATCGGCGGTTGAATCTTTAATCATTTCAGTGTTTTGACACATGGCTCGTTCGAAAGCACGAGCTTTCTTTTTGCTCGATCAAACCCTTTCGGCGGTTGCTTTGAATTTCAAATCGGCCATTTGCTGACGAAATCAAACGTTTTCGGTGGTTAATGAGCACACCGGGGGCTCGCCCAAACCACCGGAAGTCTCCTTTTTGCACCCTTTGAATAAACCAAGTATCAAGAAATTTATTGAAATATGAAAACAGAAAACTAGTTGAGCATGCATGTGACCACTAGCTTAGGATAACCTTTACAAAGTTCAACCGAAAAGACGGTTTTACTTTAGGAGTTAACAACTTCCATATTATGATATGATCTGATGGGCATTGGATCACATAGACCTGCCCACCAGAAATATCATGAATGACCAGCATGTCATGGTCGGGACTTTTAGACCGGAACATATCCAAACCATGTATAAGCTCCCAACGACATCTGAATACATGTATGGTGCTGAATTCCTGGAGGAATTCAAAGAGAATGAGTGCACTCAATATGACAAAACCATGCCCATTTTGATAAAGGATTAGGTTTCGCGCTCCACAAAATTCAGAGCAAATGACCAGGGCATTTATTCAATCTCTTCGCTGGAGCCAAAGTATAAGTATGTGGCAATGATGACATGTCGACTATTCAGAAGAGAGGACACATCCCATTTCTACATTGTGTGGGTGCCTCTCATGTTTCGGGTTGTAGAAGGTTGCTCATTTAATTGGGCAAAGATACTCTTGGACAGCTTGGCCAACCGGGTCACAGAGTATCGAGAGGAGAAGGCAAGTGGGAGACCGTCCTCATTTTTCATGTCTTCATATATTATGGATGCGGTATGTTCCATGACACCATTCCCTTTGATGAGCGAGGCTTGGAATCTAGTCCAAGAAAAACCCATACATGAGTATCACGACAAACTGTGGGATAATAAAGCAGACAAATTCATTTACGAAATTTTCAACTGGTTGATGGTGCCCCTGCACATCGCCATTTTTGGTCACCTGCCACCTCGTATCTCAGACAACATCGCTGCAAATCTGAATGGTATAGCGGACTGGTACATGGAGGCAGAGTTCTCCTACTTCAGAGTGTTCGAAGCTGTTGTTCCCCCGCTTGCACTACCACTGTTCATCCCCGACAAGCTGGTTTATCGTGAGATCACCTGAAAAACAGTGATTGGCGGGGTGAGTAAAGAACTCAAAGCATCTTCAAAGAAGGTGTGGTCGTTTTTTCCCTTTCGGCTAAATTCTTATTCTTTATTGGATTTCGGGCATGCCAAAGCTGAGGCTGCAGCCCTGGAAGACCTGAGTTTGGTCTCCATTGAGTATAAAAAACATGATCCCCAGAGAATTGTGAGAAACCATTTAGCTAATTGTGGGATAAAGAGGTTTGAATATGAGTTTTCACCCCCGGATGACATTTTCCGAGGGGTAAGGTCTTATGAGGAAGTGTTAGCTCAGATCAAATCTTTAGCACCTAAAGACACAGCCTATGTATTGAGATTTCAGAAACACAAATGAAGTTGTCTTCCCGCTGTACTGCGAGGAGCGAGCCCGGGCATTTCTGAGACGAAACCGAAGGATGATGAAGGCCCCAAAGATTCAACTCCTGGCTCGGAAAAAAGTCAGGATGAGGGGAAGAAAATGAGGAAGCCCAAAGCAGAGGCACAAAAACTGGACCCGCCAAAGACACAAAATCTGGAAACTAAGACGAAGACTCGTGAACCTCCGAAGAAGCAGGAACCGATCGTTACCCTAGGAAAGACAGTGAAACAAATCGGGGAAACCATCACTTTTATCACCCCCTTGCAGTCGACGCAAGGAAATATAGAAGAAAGATGGATTTTCAATGAGGAACTGAGGCCTATCAGAGAAGAAGAACTTCCTCCAAATGAGTTCTTCTTTGACAAAAAGAGAAAAGCGGTGGTGAAAATGGAGTTCTACCAGGAGGGAGAATCGACTGCTAAAAAGTTCAAGGTTATGACCGATGGAAAGAACAAAAAGAATGAGCAATTCGCCACGAAGATCGCACGAACGCTAAGAGCGTATGCATCGATGAATGAATTTTTGGTCGGAGTGTTAAAAAACCAGCTCAAAAGGAAGAATCTCCTGATCAAGACTCTCAAAGCCAGAGTAGCTTCGGCCACAGAAAATGTTAAAGGTCAGGTGAACGGGTAGATAGAACTGGCCCGACTAGCTGATAAAAATGAAATAGAAGTGCTCAAAGCCAAGATGGAGCAAGTGCATCTGGTGATTCGAGATGGTCGGATACAGGTGGGTCAACAAAGGACTATGATTGAAGAACTACAGGCTTAGGTAGAGATCGTTTAGAGCAGGGTGATCGATGTCGAGGGGTTTAAATCTCGAGCGATCAGGATTCAGAGCAGGATCTCTTCTGCACAACATAGTTTGCTCGCCAAAGTGGGAACAATCCTAGAAGATTTTCTATTGATGCATCGGGTTTCCAAGAACCTGATTGTTAGAGAGAGAGATGCAGAAGCGGCTCAAGTCGCCTTCTAGGAGGCGGTGATAGCCACGAACAACAGAGTTTCGGTAGGTTCTCCCGGACTTTCCCTCCCAGAACAAACTAGAGGTAACATTCTGTTGAAGGATTGGGAGCATAACATTTCCCTGGGCCAGGAACAAGCCCAAAAAGTTACCAATTCATTAGAAGAAGCCTTCAATTCTATAGAGGGAGAGCTGTTGGGTATGGACAGTGGAGGTGATGCAGAAACATTAATGCAAATGAATATAGAACACGTCTTGCTTGATCTGAAAGAGAAGGATGAGAGATATTTGGCCGATATCTCTCAGATGGATCGGGTGGACATGGCTCGAGTTGACAAGCACTTGATCCAGCCCAACGCGTAACTAAGTACCCTCGACATCATTGATGCACAAATGGGGGAGAAGATGCAATAGTTAGCCCAAGAATCTTACTTCGTTGAGGGAAGCTGTCAAGCGAAACCTTCATAGCTCATACCTCAACTCATGGAAAAATGTATCGCCTGCACCAAGGCTGTGTGACGACGAGCACCTGGCACTAGATGAAGACAGAAGAGGGGAGATGGAGCGATTGCTCTCTCCTCTGTCATAACTGAAATTTTTGCGACCATCGAGATTATACCTGCTTTGTAGAAATTGTATAAATATACCCCAGAGAGAAATAAACAGGGCTGGACCCTTTTTGAGTTTTTTTAAGAGAATTTCTGCATTGAGATTTAATACAAGCGGATCCGAGATTCTCAATTCCGTCACTTCTGTATCACAAGTTTGCTTCCTTGTATCTCATTTTTTACATTTCAATTCATGTTCATAATTGATGTGCTTCGTTGTAATTTAGTACGACCACTACTATAACGAATGAATTTGAGCTTTCTATAGTTGTTTATTGCCTTTCCTCTGCACCAGCTATCATCTGTGTAAGACCAATCTGCAGTTTCAGAATTCTATATATATTCTTTGTTACATTGGTTATTTTCTTACATATTTTCCTCTCGCATTTATGTTGTGATTTTCCCACTGGTGAAACTTTAATTCGTAAATGGCTAAATGTTTTTCTCTCATCTCACCCCTTTTATAAAAATATGATACAGTTATGGGAACGAGCCTTAGATTTGTATCTATATGTTATTTATGCAACTGTAAGTTCTCTTTTTAAAGATCAAACTGAGACAACACTTATTTTTTCTTAAAAGTCTTTTATATCTTTACTGTTCCCCCATGACAGTCCCTACACCAACTGAACCTAACGTCGAACCCGGACTATTGAACCAGACACACATCGCCCTAAACCTTTTTAACACTATCCTCAAAACACCAACTAACCGGGTCAAACTTGAACAATCATGGGCAGCCGTTGAACGAGACATAAATATTCAGGAATTGTTCAAAGACAGACAACCCCAACGAAGAAATCTCCCTTAGTTTCTTTCTCCGAAGGTTGACTCCCTCCCTTCTCTCTATCGTAACCACTTTCGGATGCCTTGACATTGTACTTTCGAGCCTTAAGTACAGACTCAAGAACAACATCTTTCTGGCACCATTGCCGGGGAATGAAGTTACGAAATCTTTTCTCTGGGAAAATGACATTTGTTTTTCGATTGAAAGTGTTACACTTTGATAGTGAACAAAGGGTACCTACCTTTTAAGGCTTTTTATCTTTCACTTGGCGACTCCACGAAGAAATAAATTGGCATTCAGTCGAAGGAATACCAGAAAAAACCTGCATGGTGAGCAGTTCACGCCAGTTACTGATCCCGAAAAAATTCTAAGAGCGAGAGGTTCTTTTAAACCAACCGCTGCAGTTTTCCACCTTGAAATCCCATCACTGAAGACTGATAATCCTTCCAAACCCTCGACCTTTCTCATTCATTGTTTTGACGCTAAAAATTCAACACCTATATTCTCTTAAAGTAGGAGTGAGATTCATCCAACAATCCCCTTGATACAGAGGGGAAAGGGTTCTCTTGAAGGTTCGTCGGTTTTTGAAACTCCATCTTATCTTCAGTTAAATTTCCCGACTTCTCTGAACCCTAAAGAGTGTGTTACACACTCATTTCTCACACGAGTCGGTTTTCCTGACTCTGTCTCTTGCAAGTCTGAGGAACCAACTCCTCACGTTCCTTATCGTTCCTCCTCAGAGTCTCCTCTTAGAGAAGAAAATAAAGTTTCCCTTTCATTTTTTGAAAATCCCCTTTATAACTTTCCAAAAACAACGATGGCAGCTGCCGGAGGAGGAGGTGGAGGCTTTATAGGAGGAGGCAGAGGGTTTATCAGAGGAGGAGGTGGAGGAGGTGGAGGTCAAGTCCCCCCTCTATGTGGAGGTGGAGGTCAAGGCCCCCCTCTAGATGGAGCTGGAGGTCAAGGCCCCCCCCTAGGTGGAGCTGGAGGTGGAGGTGAAGGCCCCCCTCCCAGAGTTTTCACGAAATTCACAGCCAGATATGCCCCATTAGTATTTCCTGTCGCCCTACATGATCTTCCAGAAAATTACATAAAAAACTTATCGAAATTCACTAGGGAGGGGTATCTGACTACGGCCAATCAGATAAATTTTTTCGACCAACTCATAGATATCTTCAGTATCGAGCATGAGGATGTGTATTCGAGACTCCTTGTCCAAACCTTTGAAGGTCAGGTCCGAACTTGGTTTCGGAGCCTACCCATGGCCTCTATCCTGTCGTATGATGCTTTGGAAGATGCTTTCCTCAGACAATGGGGAGAGTGGAAAGACCATCTCTATTATCTAACCGAATTTGGGTCTTTGAGAAAAAAGAACTCAGAAAAAGTCTTGGAATTCATCCAGAGATTCAATAAACTGTACAATAAAATCCCAGCTGAAGTCAAACCTTCTCAACCCATGGCCAAAGTGAATTTCGCTGGAGCTTTTGAGCCAGATTTCACACTACTTCTACGAGAACGAAGGGGAGCCACCTTAGACCGTATGCAGGACGATGCAGTAGAAATAGAATCAAATATGATGGCTTCAGGTAAACTTAAGGCTAGATTAGATACTGGAAACCGAGAGACCAGGCACTTTAGAGAACAAGCGGTCCCTTCAGGGTCCAACAGATCCTCAGACGATAGGGTGGACGATATGGCTAGAGTGATTAAAGAGTTTTCGAATAAAGTAGCCCGAATGGAACTTGAACAGGCCAAGGCCGACCCTTATCCCAAAAAATATTTAAGGAAAAATCAAAACCCTCCTAATCAACAAAGACAAATAAAAAATGAGGATCAAAGGATTTAGGCTCCTTTAAAGACTGAAATTTTTATAGGAGCAAACGATTTTCAAGACTACGAAGATTCAGATAACGATGTCATGAACTTCGGTGATGACTGTATTCAACCATATCTGACTCGCGAAGACTACGAAAGGTCCTTACACACTCCAAAGCAGTCAAATGAGAGTGAGGAGGGTGATCACACCGAGATCTATGAATCTAAATCAAAAATTGAGGTAATGATGGTTGATTTCCAGCCAAAGTACAATCTAAGTTCTAAAAATAAGCCCACCTCTGAGAATCAACCCAACAAGATCCTTCAAAGAGGCCAAACTTATGAGCCTCCTTTAGATGAGATCCCACTACCAAACAACAAAGCCAGGAGAGTAAGAACTCAAGAGTCCGAGGAGGAAAAAGTTGGAACTCAAACTCAAGAAACCGCACTCGTAAATAATGCTATGTCTTCAACTAGGATCATGAATGATAAATCTGTCGAGACAAATAATTCAGGAAGGAAAATTTCGGAAGCCTCCACCAGAGAAACAGACAAGATAAGCGGAGCTTTTTATTTTGAAAATGAGTTAAACAAAATTAAGATACCAATCCCTTTGGTGGAATTAGCAAAAAACCCCGTTTATCGCAAACAAATTACCAAAATGATAGGTGTCTCTGAGAAAGAAAGCCAGTCCAATGTCATAAATTTGGAGGATGATAGAGCAAACATCACTTTTGGTCCCCATTTTGAAGGATCTAAAGACAACATCGTTCCTTTTATATCACCTTAAACATACATGACCAGTTGCTGCATAATTGTATGTTAGACTCCAGAGCTTCTCATAATGTTATGCCCAAAATTATAATGGAAAATCTAGGTCTCCAGATCACAAGACCTTATGGAAATCTATACTCTTTTGATTCGAGGAAGGTTAAATGCATGGGAATGATAAAGGATCTAGTGGTTACCCTGGCGCAGGTCCCTGTTAAGAGTATCCTGATGGACGTGGTTATCACCGATATCCCCCCTAAATATGGTATGTTGTTATCTACGTCATGGGGAGCCAAATTGGGGGGTTTTCTTCAGTTAGACATGACTTATGCCATGATCCCTATGTTCGGTGGTCAGTTTACTCGTTTATACAGGGAAACAAGATTATCATATATGGTCAGTGATCCTCAAAACCCCCATAGTTTCCCTATTTACATTGCAGACCAAGATTTGGGAAATTGCATCCTATCTTTTGATGATGGTCTCGACGGTTTCCTGGAGGAAATCGATACAAAACAAGAAGAGGCAAACCTCATAACAGAAGAGTTGTGTAGTACTGGTGTTTGGAAGATGTATTTCAACGGTGCTTCATCTACTGAGGGGGCAGGCGTTGGAGTCCTTTTGGTGGCACCTGAAGGTAAGTTCATTGTTCCTTTCTCTTACCATTTATAGTGGGACATAGACTACACCAATAACATGTGTGACTATGAGGCATTGATCTTAGGATTAGAAGCTACCAAAAAGCTAAATATAAAAAACTTGGAGGTGTATGGTGATGCTGAATTAATAGTAAAATAGGTAAACTGAGAGTACATGGCCAGGCATCCTAGACTAAGAGTGTATACAAATTGTACTTGGGATCTCATGGAAAAAATTTTCTCATCTATGAATATCCATTTTATCCCTTGCGCAGAGAATCTGCATGTTGATGCATTGGCAAAGACAGCTTCAACCTTCTCTCCTCCCACGACCTTCAAACTAAAATATCATATTGAAATCAGATACAAACCCTCCATACCCGATAACATCTGACACTGGCAAGTCTTTGAAGATGATGAACAAATTAAGAAATTCCTTACAACACTAGGCGAATTCTCTGAAACTCATGTTAAGCAAGAGAATCAGAACGAATTGATGTGGATCATGCAAGAAGGAGAAGAACCTGAAGCCTTCCCAGAAAAAAATGTAGATCATCGTATGCTAGTCCTAAAAAGCAATCAAATCCCCAAAGCATTGATTCCTTTGGAAAGACTCTTTGATCAGAACGATGTACCGGTAAATTCCACTTTGCAGCCCCAACCAGAAGAAGTCGAGGACTGTGATTTAGGAACCAAAAAGGAGCCCCAGATGGTAAATATATCAAAATTCCTCCCTCCCAAAGTGAAAGATAAGTATAACGACTTACTCAGACAATACAAAGATGTTTTTGCCTGGTCTTATGATGAATTGAAAATGTACGACACTTCCATTATTGATCACAAGATGCCCTTGAAGCCTGGGGTCAAACCGTTTATGCAAAAGCTTAGGCAAATTAACCCCATTCTGCTACCCGTGATAGAAAAGGAAGTTAAAAATCTCCTGGATGTAAAAATAATCATGCCTCTGAGATACTCGGACTGGGTAGCTAACCTAGTCCCAGTCAGAAAAAATAATGGGGAAATTCGACTCTGTGTGGATTTCTGAAACTTAAACAAGTCATCTCTCAAAGATAACTACCCGCTTCCCAAGATGGACCATGTTTTGGAAAAGGTTGTTGGAGCTAATCGAATGTCTATGATAGATGGTTTCTGTGGTTACAATCAGATCACTATGAATGAAATAGACAGGGAGAAAATTGCTTTCACCACGCCCTGGGGAACTTTCATGTATGACAAAATGCCTTTTGGTTTGATGAATGCAGGGGACACTTTCGAGTGAGCTATGGACATTTCTTTCGTAGAAGAAAGGGAAAAGTTCATAGTCATTTACCTTGATGAACTGACATGTTTTTCTAAAACTGACGAAGAACATTTGATGCATCTAAGACAAACATTCGAAAAGTGTTGCAGGTTTGGTCTATCCGTCAATCCAAAGAAATCACATTTTTCTATGCCGGAAGGTAAGCTTCTGGGCCATGTTGTGACTAAGGAGGGAATCAGGATTGATACTAAGAGGATTGAGGTGATAGATACTATCGCTATCCCTAGAAATATAAAAAAAATTAAACCACTCTTAGGAAAGATAAATTTTCTACGAAGATTCATTCCCAATTTTGCTGAAATTGTCAAACTAATTACAGGAATGTTGAAGAAGGATAGCGAGGTAAACTGGACAACCGAGGCTAGGGCGTCGTTTGCGCATATTAAAAAAGTCATAAGTGAGGCACCTGTGTTAGCAAGTCCGGATTATATGAAAGATTTTCTCATTTTCTATTTTTCTTCCGAACATACCATTGCCGCAGTACTCTTGCAAAAAAATGAAGAGGGGTTCGAGCAGCCGATAGCGTTTTCCAGCAAAAGTCTCAGAGATGCAGAACTAAAATATGACATAATGGAAAAACAAGCATACACAATGGTAAAATCTTTGAAACCATTTAGGACCTATGTGCTACATTAAAAAATAATCGCGTATGTGCCCACCAGTTCTGTAAAAGACATATTGGTACAGTCGGACAATGACGGAAAATGAGGGCGATAGCTCGCCAAAATACAAGAATTCGATCTGGAAGTCAAGCCGACTAAATTGATAAAGGGGTAGGGTCTATACAAACTCTTGGCTGAGACGAATCTTAGAGCTCTTGATATTAATTGCCTCCAAGAAGAAGACAGAGACACACACCCGAACGAGACTGATGACCAGACAGATCAAGGCAAAATCGAGGAAAATTTCATATTGTCAGACTGGTATAAATACATAGTGTTCTACTTGTTAAACCTAAAATGCCCAGATGTTAAGAACCAAACATCAATATAGCATACAAAACCTCTAGAAAAGTACTCAACGCCTTGAAAAAGAGATAATATCAGATAATAAGCCTCTTCGAGGGGGCAACCTCCTTTTACCCCACTTAAATGTTCAAGCACAAGATGATTCAAAATGAAAATGTCTCCT
>JASDQU010419456.1:0-10204 GCA_032191745.1 Picea mariana
AGAGACCAAGGATCAACCCATGCCCCAGGCATGGGTACCCTGGACCATGTCCAGGGGCCCTAGACATATCTAGGGGCTTTAACTGCTTGGTCCCAGACCAAGAAACCCATGCCCCAGGCATGGGTACCCTGGACCCTGTCCAGGGGCCCTAGACATATCTAGGAGCTTTAATTGCCTGGTCCCAGACCAAGAAACCCATGCCCCAGGCATGGGTACCCTGGACCCTGTCCAGGGGCCCTAGATATATCTAGGTTCTTTTATCTGCTTGGTCCCAGACCAAGAAACCCATGCCCCAAGCATGGGTACCCTGGACCCTATCCAAGGGCCCTAGATATATCTAGGGTCTTTTATCTGCTTGGTCCCAAACCAAGAAACCCATGCCCCAGGCATGGGTACCCTGGACCCTGTCCAGGGGCCCTAGATATATCTAGGGTCTTTTATCATGGCACTGACTGTTTGGTCCCAGACCAAGTACCCCAGGAGTGCACTGGGGGCCCTAGATCTCGTCTAGGGTCTTAGCCATCCACCAGGAGAATGGCTCTTGCAGCTGCTATAAATTTATATACTGTAATATATATTATACTTACAGTATATAAATATATATATTGTTATATATATAACGGTATAGATATATTGTCTTGTATATATATATAAGACAGTACATATATAAGTTTATAACACAGTATATATATAGTATATAGTATATACATACTGTCTTATATATTGTTTGGTGAAATTATTACTAATGTCACGCATAGCTAAACAAACTTAGCATGCATTAGATTTTTAAAACTTAGTACATATGCTCTAGCGACTTACTTACAACAATTTAAAATTCCCCATACACGCGTGGCGCAGTGCTATAGACATGGAACCATCACAACAGAGTGAGGGGGCAACTAAAGATCCAAGATCTCCTTTATGGCAATATGTGGAAGTCATCGGCAAAGCTACCGAGGGTGGTTCATATAAATGGAGATGCAGTGAATGCAATAACGTCCGGAATGGCTCATACACTAGAGTGTAGGGCCATCTCACTGGACTGACTAACATAGCAGTGACAGTATGTCTTGGTCCAAATGATGAAGATGGAAAACCTAAACTAGGTTTGAGTCCTGCAAAAATTCAGTTCTATGCATCTTTGCAAAATGTTGTTGATAGGAGACATGCTAAAGGAAAGGTTCATGTGCAAGGATCTGCAACTAAGCCTCCAATACCATCTAGACCAGTTGTTGTGATAATAAAAGGCCTAATTTGGGACCTCTTGAAGCAGCATTTAATAACCAAGGTAGAGAAGTCGTTGATGAACATGTAGCTCATTGCCTCTATGCAAATGGGCTAGCATTCAATTTGGTGTGCTCCACTTATTGGAAACAAATGATTAAGGCAGTCAATGAAGCGCCAAAAGGGTACAAGAGCCCTGGTTATGAAAAAGTCAGCACCACTTTGTTGGCTTCAGAAAAACAATCTGTGGATAGACAGTTACAGTCAATCCAAGAGACATGGACTAAAACAGGAATTTTCATTGTCTCTGATGGATGGAGAGACCAAAGAAATCGGCCTTTGATTAATATTATTGCAATATGCCCCCAAGGTGAAATGCTTTTAAAGGCAATTTATTGCAACGGAGTGGAGAAAGATGCAACATTCATTTCCACAATTCTTATTGATGCAATAGAAAGTGTAGGGCCACATAATGTTGTCCAAGTAATCATGGACAATGCACAGGTTTGTAAAGCTACACGCTTAATTGTGGAGGGTCGATATGATCACATCTTTTGGACTCCATGTGCGGTGCATTCATTGAACCTTATGCTTGCCAAGATTGGCGAGATTGGGTGGATCAATGAAATATATGTAGCATCGAAGGAGATCCAAATGTTCATCACCAATCATTCCATGTCCCAAGCCATATATCGAGGTTTTGCAAAGATGGAGCTACTCAAGGTACTCCATTTTTAATCAATATTATTCGTATTATGGTTTTTTAATTTTTAAATTTTAATTGTGTTTGTTTTCTAATTTGAGATTTGACTTTTCAAATCTTATCGGTTGTCGAAACTCGTTTTTCCTCCCACACTTTAGTCATAAAGAGGCTTGTGGAGGTTAGACACGCATTGCAGGTGATGGTCATCGACCCTCTTTGGGAGTCGTGGAGAACTTCCTCTTCTGATAGAGGACAAAAAATCAAGTCTATCATTCTTGATGATGCATGGTGGGACAAGGTCCAATACCTTCTGCGGTTTACAGAACCAATTCTGACCATGATCAGGACATTTGACACAGATATGCCTTGTTTGGAGGAAGTCTATGAAAGCATAAATAGTATGCTAGAGAGGATTAGGGAAATTATCAAAGCCAATGATGATGATCCCCTTGAACTATTTTACCATGAAGTGAAGGACATAGTTACCAAAAGGTGGAGCAAAATGACCACGCCATTACACCTTTTGGCCTATGCACTACACCCTGAGTATTATCATTCCAAAGTTTTGTCTTTACCAGGTAGAATAGCGCCAAACAAGGAATCATAAGTGGTACAGGGATATAAGACATCTTTGAGGAAAATCTACAGGGATGTGGGAATGGCAATGGAAGTATATGAGAAATTTGGAGCATTTGTACAGTCCACTGGTAACTTTTCAGATCCACTAGCCATGGATGATCGGGGGCATATGGATCCTATTACATGGTGGGGCTTCCATGGTGGGGATAGCATTCATCTCTCAACTCTAGCGACAAGGTTGTTATCACAGGTTGCCAGTTCCTCATCAGCTGAGAGGAATTGGAGTACATATGGCTTCATCCATTCAGTGAAGAGAAATAGACTGGGAGCAGGGAAGGTTGAGGATCTTGTGTATGTTCATTCCAAACTTCACCTTCTATCACATTCTAGTCCAGAGTATAAGAAGGCTCCAAGTAGAATGTGGGATGTGGAACCTGAGATCTCTGACTTAAACATGACACTTAATGCCATGACTCACCTCAACCTATTTGAGGATGTCCAACCACCAGTGCAAACTTCTGCTACAGCTTCCAACATTCCCAGACACCCCTCGTGTATTCATGATGTAGAGTTGCAATATGTAGATGATGAGGATGTAGACCCATTTCAGGATATGTAGTTGGACCTATTGTACACTATCATACTAGTAGAGTGTTTTGTGATGAGACACTCAATTTTGTATTTACTATTACCCTTTTTATATGAGATGATGCATCATGATTTCAGTCTACACAATTACAAATTATCTAATGATCTTAGTTCTAATGTTGTAATTCATGAATGGTTATGATTCTTTACTTTGAATATATTTTTAAAAAATTTTAAATATTATTATATTTTTTGTACGTGGCGTTTCCCAGCCGTATCTGGATCCTGGCTTTTCAAAAATTTGGCGAATCCATATCCGTATCCGTATCTGTATCCTAGTAACCTAGGATCAAGGTTGCAAATATTGTTTTAGGGAATATATCACTGAGGGTCTGCAAAGAAACTTATCTGAAATATTGGAAAATATCAGCAAGCATAAACTTGGACATGAAAAACTCAGAAATATCAGCAACTTGAAAAACTCAGAAAAAATCGAAAATATCAATAGAAATCAAAGATATTTGCAACACTAATAAAGATCATGTGCTTTGTCTTTCACAAAAGAAAAAGAAGGTGATAAGGATGATCCCCAAATTCCTCTAGTTCCTATTCTTCAAGTTAAAGATTGGCTAGATAGGGAGACCAATATTTCAATGTCACTGAAGTGATAACAATGATGAAGCTCCTAGCGTGTATATGCAGTTCAAGCCTTTGTTTCAAAAAAACAAGGATGTTTTCCCAAATGACTTACCTGCAGGATTGCCTCCCCAAAGAGCTGGGAATTACTAGATACAACTTGACAAAGGCACTCACCCATTCATAGGATTTCATACAAAATTGGCAAAGTCAAGAAAAAAGATATAAAAACATAAAGGGAAGCTTCTCTACAAAGGTTTCATCTAGCCCTCCCAATCGGCATCTAGTGCCTTAGTGTTGTTAGTGAAGAAAGATGACTCTATAAGGATGTGTGTAGACTAGAATGTGGAAATTCGCAAAAAGTTTGCTTAATGCAAATTCAGAAAGTTCACCCTTAGTCACCTGATTTGTGTTCGTGTTCGAATTCAGTGAGCTTGAAGTTCGCCAAAAATTCAATAGTCAAAATTTTGGGGATAAAATTCGGCATTCGGTTCGACATAGTACAAAATTTGAAAAAATTAAAAATGTGTATAATAAAATTCGATACTTTCATTATAAGTTTATAACACATCTGATAGAAATGAAAACAGCATACCAACATGATTAATCATGAAACATATATATTTTAAAAACACATCGTCTTGTTCAAAATCTAAAAACATGTTTATGAAAGTTTGAAACATAGCATTAAAGACATAAACATAACATTAAAAAGTTTTACAAAAGTCAGCATGCAAAACGAAAACTAGAACAGGGACACAAGTTTCATTCTTGATGTTCTTGTGGCCTACTTGTTACATCAAAAAGCTCTATCTCATCAAGAGCACTAGGGGCAGTAAAACCACTAGAAGCATGATCACCACTGAATTCAACAATTGGTAAGGATCTATCACTCTCAATGCCAAGATCATCTCCATCTTCTGATATATCTGGAATAGGACTGAGCCATGGAGTAGAAGAATTGGATGAGTCTTTAGCCACATTCTTTAAAGCCAACTGCAAGTTACTGCGAACATAAACAAGATCTTCTAATTTTCCAGATAACAAACTATTTCTTTTCTTGGAATGAATATGGTTAAAGGAACTCCAATTCCTTTCACAAGTTGATGCACTTGATCCCTGGCTCAAGACACGGATTGCAAAATTTTGCAATTTTGGGGCCCCTAATCCATAAAATTCCCACCATATTGCTCCAACAACTTTAGTCCTATCATACTTTCGTTCCAAATACCCCCCCCTTCTAACCTGTATGCCCTTAACTGAGATCTAATTAAATATGCAATTGATGGATCTGGAATTAGCTTGTCAATAGCCTCATAAAGTCCACTCGTGACTTCTTCATCCCGATGTCCTGATATTCCAAACAATCTAGGGTCTAAATAGCATGTTGTTGCATGTAAAGGACTATGCATCATCTTCCATCTTTGATCAATTACCTCCCATATCTCCAGGTAATTAGCTTCCACATTATCAAAAGTAGTCACAATGGCTTCCTTGCAACGATCCATGCCCTCATAAATAAAACCCATACAAAGTTTGTCACCATCAAGCATGCGGAGCACATTAACAATTGGATTACACATTTTTAAAACTTTGTCAGCATTTTCCCAAAAGCTATTGCTGAGCACTATTTGTTCCACATTTTTTCCCTTCGATTCTTTTGAAAGGTGAGATCTCTCCCACTCAGTATTGCAGAAAACAATTCTTAGGCTTGTTTTCTCCTCAACAACTCTTTTCAGAGTAATGTAAAATGTGGCAAACCTTGTATCACAAGGCCTCAACAACTCTCTAGTTTCATTTTTCCTATATATGCTCAAAGTGAGGCGATGGTTGATGATAAAATTTGCAATTGTTTTTCCTCTGCGAATTGTCTCATTGACCCATGGAAATTTGGCTAAATCATGAAGCAATAAATCCAAGCAGTGAGTTGCACAAGGGGTCAAATAAATGTTTGTGTACTTCTCCATAATCATCTTTCCTGCACCAACACAATTTGAGGCACTATTTGTGACAACTTGGACAACATTTTTCTCCCCAACCTCTTGAATTGATTCATCTAAAATTTTGAAAATAAATTATGTTGTCTTCACTTCATCCATTGCATTAACTGCTTTCAAAAAATATACCCCTTGAGGGCAATAAACCAACACATTGATCAATGGACGATGACACAAATATGACCAACCATCACTCAAAATCATGCAACCTGTATGCTTCCAAGACTGTCTAATGTCATCCAACTTGTTTGTCACTCTGTCCTTTGTTTTGTTAAGCAAAGTGGTCCTTAAAGCCTCGGATCAAGGAGGAACATACCCCTTTCCAAAATCAATGGCCTTTTTCAATACATTTTTAAAATATGGACTCCTGGCCACATTGAATGGAATTGCACATGCATAAAAAAATTCAGCAACATTGTCAACTTCTTGTTTTTCAACAGGTTTCCAAAATTGGTTTAATGTTTTGGTTCCAACTGTTTTTTCTGAGGCAAAACTTGAGCCACCGATGTTTGATGAAGAATGAATGGTGTTTAAGGAAGACATGGCAATCTCCCTTTCAATTCGTTATCTCTTCATGTCTCGTTTTCCCTTTTCTACCTTTGATTTATTGTAGTCTTTCTCCACTGCATCTTTCTACTCATCAGATATCTTTTTGCATCCTTCCACACCACCTCCACTTCCATTATTGATACCAAGGAGGTGGTCCACTACTCTTGTTAAAGAGCCACTGAAACGATGTCCACATAACTGACAGACAAGACTATTCCCCTCTTTTTTGACATGTTTCCATGCCTCAACTATAGATTTTGGAGGTGCCACTGATGAATGAAGGTTCTGCATATTTTATTTTTTTATGAAGAGTAATTAGATTTTAAAATTAAATTGTGAAATGATAGGGTTCTATAGTTCTAAAGTTTTACTTCTGAGTTTTAATTTGTGAGTTGTAAAAAAATAAAATTATACATTGATAAAATAAAAAAATGTATTGAAGGCCCGCATTTTTTGTGAAGAGCTTCCTTGTGGTCATATGGACCCTCTTTTTAGCCCAACACTAAGGGTCTTAGACTAAGGGTCGCAGCCTATTGGAAAACCCGTGCAGTTTTGACCGCAGGGTTCGGTAGATGGTATTCAACGCGGTCGGGAGGTGAGCAGTTGTTCGTGTTTTTTCCTACAGAGGCACAGATCCCCCACTATGGCCAACTACGATGACATGGTGGATTATTCGCCCGAGCCAGGTGAATTGTTTCCCTGGATGGGGACAGTTGGCAGTCCCATACATCCCAAAACGGTCTAGCTGGAGGAGGAAATACCACCGGTTTCGCATGGGGATTTCTTTTCTCAGTACTCAGGGGTCTTTGGTTTCTACAACGGGAAGATCTAGAAGCCTTTTCCTGGCTCGACGGAGCTAGGGGATCTGGGGTAGCTCCGACGCAGACTAGTCCTACTTTATCCCTTCCTGGCTCAGTGGACTAGTGTGGCTCGTATACACAGCCATCTGAAGCCCCATTTTCTCCCATATAGTGCAGATTTTCTCCCGCTTCGGCTACGATAACCCTTTCTTGTTCGTTCCCAGACCCTTTGGTGCCAATGTGCTCTCCTTCCCTTTCGAGAGAACAAGGGTTTATCCAGGCAGCTCTTCAAGGCAATGGAACAACTGCTTCTACTCTAGGTCTTGAAGACTGGGTTTCTCTAGATCAAGGTGTGGCATCGGACTTGTTTTACCCTTATGAGGAGCAAGCATACTTCTCGGATCAGTCAGCAGCATTTGTGGAGGGGTTTATTACAGCAAATTTATGGCCTTCAAATTCTAGTGAATGGGTCACAGTTTTTGGTGGGGAGTTTGGGAACAACACACAGCTACCTCGGATCCAAGGTCCTACGAGTGCTTCCAAGTCAAGGCATAGGAAATGGAATAAGTGCGTCGGATCTTCCAATACAAATCTTGATTTTACTCTCGGTGATGATCTAACCCTCTCAGGGGTGGCAGAAATGGCAGATAAAACCCTAGTCAAGAAAGCCTACAGTCGTCAATTTAGTGAGAAGACGCTAAAAGCTTGGGTTGCGGCAAATTGGGATGCGATCTACCACCCTCCCCCCAAAATCAGTTGCTTGTCCAGAGGTTGGTTCATGCTTGTCTTTTCAGAAAAATCTCAGGCATCGGTAGTACTTCAAAAAAGTTGGTTCATCGACTCTTCTCTGATCCTTTTGAAGCTTTGGAACCCTACCTTCGACGCTGCAAGCAAAAGATTGGACTCCATACCCATCTGGGTACGGTTGTTGGGCCTTCCCCCTCATCTTTGGAATGAAAAATGCTTTCAAGCTATTTGGAATCATCTAGGGGAATTTTTAGTTGCAAATATGGGTTTCATAGATTTCGGGGAGATGTCAGTAGCAAGGATTCTAGTGTTATTAAACATCAGAGAAGGGCTAAAGGAATTTCTTAATTTGACAGATTTGGGAAGGACTAGAGTCCAAATCCTAGATTATGAAGGAATACCTTTCCGTTGCAGGAGGTGCCACGAGTATGGGCACATTGTTAAGGATTGTAAATCCACTATGAAGGAGGGTAGAAATACTCGGTCTACTTCAGAGAATAGAGTGGACGAAGGGCTTTCGGCCTCTTTGGGCGCCAGCACTCCCTCGTCGAGGTCGTCCATAGGGTGTACTACTCCAAGTGACCTAGCAACGTCGCGGATAGTGGAAGCAGTGAGCACCGACTACACAAGAGGGCGACTCTTTGGCGTTAGTCCCAGCTGGGAGAGATGTGCCAACACCAGAAGCCTGTTCGGAGGTACGGTTGTTGGGCCTTCCCCCTCATCTTTGGAATGAAAAATGCTTTCAAGCTATTTGGAATCATCTAGGGGAATTTTTAGTTGCAGATATGGGTTTCATAGATTTCGGGGAGATGTCAGTAGCAAGGATTCTAGTGTTATTAAACATCAGAGAAGGGCTAAAGGAATTTCTTAATTTGACAGATTTGGGAAGGACTAGAGTCCAAATCCTAGATTATGAAGGAATACGTTTCCGTTGCAGGAGGTGCCACAAGTATGGGCACATTGTTAAGGATTGTAAATCCACTATGAAGGAGGGTAGAAATACTTGGTCTACTTCAAAGAATAGAGTGGATGAAGGGCTTCCGGCCTCTTTGGGCGCCAGCACTCCCTCTTCGAGGTCGTCCATAGGGTGTACTACTCCAAGTGACCTAGCAACGTCGCAGATAGTGGAAGCGGTGAGCACCGACTACACAAGAGGGCGGCTCTTTGGCGTTAGTCCCAACTGGGAGAGATGTGCCAACACCAGAAGCCTGTTCGGAGGCCATTCCACAATTTTTGCTCGACAACCTTTTGGGTATGCATCTTACTATTTCCCGATCAGTAAATGGATTTTTTAAAGATTTTAGTTTTACTTGTTTGGACGGTGGTCGTTCCCCCCAGATTCTTCCCTCCTCAATCCTTTCGGCCTTAATCCCTCCCCTCAAGCCCCCGAAATTGCCTACCCAGTCTTCGCCCAACACTGTCTTTAATTCGGGCTCCCCGCCTGGATCCCCAATTTCCCAGCCACCTGAGGATTCATCCTCCGAGGAGTGTGAGGATTCAATCATTCATTATCAACTCCGCAACAGAACAGTCTCCATTCCCAACTCAGATCACAGAGGGTTGGGTCCAAAACCCGAGATTCAGAAAACAAAAAAGGGACGAGGTAGAAACTCCCATCTCTTCAAGGCACAATCCAAAGCATTGGTCGACATTGCTTCCGAACGGCAAAAGTCAATTGTTGGGGCACTTAGAGCACCGAAAACCCCGGTAGGGGTTCCCCCATGAAACTTCTTACCTTCAATTGCAGGGGTTTGGTGAGTTCCCCAAAAAAATCTGAACTAAAGAGGTTGGTTTTGGCAAGCCAACCGGATTTTGTTCTTTTACAAGAAACTCTAGCAGACGAAGACACGGCTACCAAGCTTCTTTCCGCCCTCTTCACAGGTTGGTCTTTTGTGGGTCTGGATGCCAAAGGTACATCGGGGGGCTTAATCATTGGATGGAGAGATCGAAGCACCAATCTTTTAAACTCATGGGCATTCGACTCAGGCTTAGGGGGAGATTTCTTGGTAGAAGGGATCGGAAAGGAGCTCAGAATAATTAATGTTTACGGCCCACATATAAACTGGAGCACATTTTGGGTAAACCTGCTTGGTAAAGATCTTTTGAAGAACGACCTCCTAATTCTGGGGGGAGATCTAAATTTCTCCTTGGGGGAAGCTGAAAGTTGGGGGCCCTCAGCCCACCTAGACAACTAAGCAGGTTTCTTCATGTTGAAATAATGTAACTGCGAAGAGCATTCTTATTATTTTGTTATTGGATTAAATCCCCATTGTGGATTAATCATGTCATTATTATTATTTTTATTGTTAGATTAATCCCCATTGAGGATTAATCAAGTCGGTAATTGTATAAGGACCAAATCCCCTTTTGCGGATTGGTCA
>JASDQU010419457.1:0-10204 GCA_032191745.1 Picea mariana
TCTGTTACACATAAAAAATACTCACTTTGATAGTGTCGCAAGTGTCGTCATTACAAAGGTCGCAAGTGTCACATTTTTCTTACAAGTGTCGCAAGTGTTAAAGAAAGCATACTGCCATCATGCCTATGTCGTGCCTATAAAGACATGAGAAGGACATTTGAAACACCTCAAACACTTGATTTGGAAGAGGAGAAATGAGTCAGCAGGCTTACAAACCTTTTTCCATCTGAAAGCACCTCAAAAACTAAGTTTTGGAGGAGAGCGCTCCCCTATACCTCTTCTGGGAGCACTGGTGCTCCCCCTTACACTGTCTGGGAGCATTATAAAGCTCCTTTGGCCCTTTTGAGGGAGCATTGGTGTCTTTAGGAGTGTTGGAGACCCCCTTAAGCCTACTGGGGAGTGCTACAGTGCTCTGATGGCCCTTTTGAGGGAGCGCTACCTATTTTAGGCAGCAGTTGAGTTGTTGAGATGAATGGGGGAAGGATCTTTTCATTCTTAGAAGGTAGTTGAGCTCGAATCCCTAGTCCATCCATGATCTTAGGGCAGATCCTCAACTGAAGGAGGAAAATCCTCACCTTCCCCAAGGATATCTCAAGTTGTTGATCCTCTCCAAGACTATATAAGCAAGCTTTCTCATGGTGAAAGGGGGACTGAAAAGGGAGAATCACACCAAACTTATGATCTTATAAGTGGTGCTGGAGCAGAGATATTTTGGAGGCAAGAGACCTATGATCTCATAGGGAACAATCAGTGAAGCTACCATCATTCAGATCGTGGATCTTTTGAGCAAGGGGTAGACAAGGAGGACTTGACGAAGCTATTGCAATTCATCTATGGCTGTAAGCAATGTTTTGTCCTCATTAATATAATTTGCTTGGCCTATTTCTTTCTAATTCATGTTCAATCTCACATGAATTTGTATATTTAGTAGATAGACCTATTTCGGACTAATCTTGATAGAGTAGGAAGTGGTCATACTTTGTTTTTCTATAGGGCTCATCGAGGAGCAAAATATTGGAGATCAACTCGGAGCGTGCAGGGACAAACACCGATAAAATGTACTTCTTTTCTCCTTCCTCCTCATACACTAGTCCACTTAGATCTAAAAGGAAGTCAGTGACCATGATAAGCACTTTCTGTCTTAGAGTTAAGAGTCTATCTCTTTGAGGAGATCTACCTGTCCGCAAGAAGATTTTCCTTCAACAGGTTTTTTTTGGAAACGGGCCCATTCACCAAAACCTCTCTCATTTTTTACACAGGTATCACGGTTTGGGATATTCTAAGATATCTTTGAGGAAAATTTTCCCATAAATTCGCCAAATTCTCGGTGACTTTTATTCTAGTGTTAAAGGTTTCTGTCTAGTTATTGGCGTACATGAGCATCAATGCAAAGTCGATTGTCAGCTACAACTTTTGAAGACCTTTTTTTTGCATATTTTACTTCAGTTACCAACAATATTCTCCAGTTTCACTGATAGAAGTTTGTTTTAGTTTAGTTACAGGTATTGTTGTCACTTGTAATAAGTTGATATTATTTGATAAAACAATGTTCTTTTTTGAGTTCAAATTGATGAGGAGTTATGGACTGATACATCAACCCACTCCACTAAGTTTGAATAAATACTTACACATTGTAATTAGGGAGTGACAATCAAGCTGTATCTACAAGATCTGATTGAAATATAAAGATTGAACTTCAGAGTTGAGATCCTAGATAGGTAATTGAACCTCCTCTTGATGAGGATAAATAGATAGATCTATGAATGTAAAAAGGGTTCATTTTTTTGGGAGATCAAGCATCAGGATTTTGGCTGGGCCTTGAAGCATAAAACTATGAAGTTTCCCACCTGGTGAATATAATTTTTCAATGAACAGACTGTGTTTTCTTCTCCAATCTTGTGTCTCTTCATATATTATCTAGATGCAAATTGAAATGAATGCAAAGTGTTATTTCTTTTTCTTTCAGCTATTGTCTCAATGAACTGTTTATTTTTATGCAACCTCATCTCAACTATTATTTCAATGAATAGTTTATTGTAATACAACTTGTTTGGATGATTTGTGTCTAGGTACATGTTTTGGATCTGAAATATTATTTCAAGTATGAAATTTCATACAACAAGTAACATTGTATACTTATTTTTATTTCATTTCTCTTATCCTTCATATATGTATCTTCTCACCAAAAATGCATGCCATCAGCTAAGGGAAACCTTATAGTGGTATTGTTGAACACTCCAACTAGATCTATGTCCTTGGAAACCCATCTATCAGTTAACCAACAAACTTAATTCATTAAAACCAATCATTCCAACACTTGAGGTGGAATATCTTTGCCCTTTAGCAGTTAGGTGCAGACCGTAGGACAAAAAATGTCCATTGGGGAACATTGTGGCTTGAGCCACCAGTGTTGATTGGTACTGCATTAATTGCACGGATCACAAGGATACCAAAAGCAAGAGACGATCTGACCACCTTGTTCAAAAAAACAGGGTAGAAATCCCAATCAGAAGCCATGAAGGAGAAGTTTCACACCTTCAGGGGGAAAATGGGGTTGGATGTCATGAACATCAAAGACGAAGGGGTCTAGTTTGCAACGCAGGTGTTGGCCTGCAAATTTTTGCAAAAGTGTCGAAAGTATGAAGTATCGTTCATAGTTATCGTGTCCACAGAAAAATGCTCAGAGGGGGTCCAAATGAATTGGGCCACCTTATTGGTAAATCAATTTTTGATAGATCGTGTAGAGGCATAGGAGAAAGGCACATATTTTCATTATTCCTAGCTTCTTATTTTGATTGCACTCGTAGGATGGCAGGAACCAGGTTATTACGAACACGTGAGAACAACTGGTATAGGTAATATGGTCACACAATATGCCAACTTATGGCATACACCCATCAAAAGGAGACAAGATGACACTAATTCTACATTTTATGTATACTTTGATTCAATCAAGTATATAATCAAACATACACCATGCATTACAGATGAGATGGTAGAAACATACTTGGATATTGTGTTATTCAAAGTAGGGATGCACAATATGTATATTCAAGCAAAAAGGGACCCTACGCACCAATGTATGCCTACCAACTACAATTTAACATCAGAGGACGTATTCCTGATCACTAATGATTGGGAATATGGGTGGAAAATCTGAGCAAAAAAAAAATGGACCACCTGGAAGAGGAATAAGAACAAGACAGAGATGAAGAAGAACTGTACGAGGGGTAGGGGAATGACCAGAACATTGGCGCAAGAAACAAGCATGGCCTATCAACATAAGCGACACAACAAATAGTCCCCACGACATGAGTGAAACAAAAATATAAGGGGAAGGAGCCATCAAGAAGTGCATGCAAGAAGACAAAAGTTCACAAGGTACCCCTAGTCTATAATTTTCTCAATGGTGACATGGACCGAATCAGCTACCAAGTACATGATGCCGTAGAGGAATTAATTAAGGAATCTACAATTAAACAAACAAAACAATACCGGAAGGTGCATGATTAGTTGGTAGCATTACAACAAATCTTGGAAGCATCTTGAATAACAACAAAGCATAGATCAAAGGGAGGACCATTCACAATTCCAGTGGAGGAAGCAGAGGTTGTTCATCCAGTCTTGACCGAGATAATAGTTGTGCACAAAACGTTACAAATCGAGATATATGCAGTCGATTTCCCAACGCTCGAACTACAATAATAGATGAAGGCACTGAGCCACTTGAATATATTGGTATCACGAATGCCTATACACATATTACAAAGCTTGAAAATAAGAATTTGCATGAGATTAGACTTTATGCAGATGAAGCAAACCAAGAAATGACCAAAGTAATGGAAGAAAGGGCTCAATTGAAAAAATAGTATGCAACTAGGCTATAGAAAAAGAGTGAAGTTGAAGGAAAAGTGGAAGGATAAATGAAGAAAAAGAATGAGGCCGAAGAAAGGGCCAGGAAATATCTAAAGGAAAAGGATGAAGTCGAGATAATGGCGCATAAGACAGAAGCAGTCATCCAAAAGTTTTACAAGGAAATTTTGGAAGTATCGATAGTAGTAGAGGTTACTATGGAGGAGCAGTTCTTGAAAATTGGTGAAGTCAACAAAGGCTTACACACAAGAATCAAGGACCTACAGTTGTGTGGTACATCGACAAAACCACTGGAGGAACAAGCAGGAAGAGAGAGAACGGAGATGATAGTCGTAGCCAACATCAAGAAAGTGGAGGAAGAATACACAAAGTTATGTGAGGAAAGTACACAAATCTGGACATACCTAATAGAGGATCCAGAGACGAAGGTCGTGGAAGAAAAATTAAGGGGAGCATAGGAAAAGGCCCAAAAATCTTCAGAGAGCATAAACACCCTTCCACCAACTGAACGGATGACGACCATTTTGGAACAAAGGAAGTCATATGTGGAATTCAAAAAGATGCAGGATAAAAAAAACATCCTTGAACAATTCTTAGGACCACTACAAGAAGAAACATTGAAGGTGATAGGAGAACTGGAAACTACACAGGGCAAGGTGAAACAAGAAGCACATGAAAAAAAATAAAATCTTATGTCCTCACTACGCAGGGTGTAGAAGAAATTGTGGAAACTGGGGCAACAATAATAAAGGAAGTTGTGGCAACTAAGGAAGCCTCCCAAAATTTTGTCAAAGCATGGAGGATCATGCAACAGGCTTGATTGGATCAAGATGAGACACAACTGAGTGTTGGGGGCATGTTGGATAGGAAGTGTGGAAACAGTATTCATGAAAATCCTAAGTATGGAATATTTATGTAGAAGAAGAAGAAAGAATACAAGGAAGGAGCGGATTGCACAATTGAGGCACATCCAGGCTCGTAAGTGTGCAGTTGAGGCATAGTCAAGAGTACAATGCACAACAAGAACATACAAAGTAGAGGAATAAAGCAAAGGAATAAAGTAGAGATTAAAGCAAGAGAAGAAAGTGGGCGAAAAGGAAGGATGACAACCTGATGTGCTAAAGATAGAAGGGTGTGAAAAAGTAGGAAGAACAACAGTCAGAGCGCAAAAGTAGCATGAAAAAGGAAAAGAAGGAAAATCAATCCCAATCAGCAAGTCAACTTGAGTTATCATGAGTTGTAATAGGGTTTTGGGGTGAGTAAAGTAGGGTTTTAAGCCCTAGAATTCATGTATAAATATATAATGGGTTGGGAGAATAGGGGTTATTCTCACTAGTTCCTCTCTTCTCGTTCTCTTCTATGTTATTCGAAAAGAGAATGATAAAGTAGACTGAGAGGGAAGGAGTCTATGTTTGAATGTTAAGGAGATGTTGCAGAGAGAGAGAGAGAGGTTTTCACTGCAGAGCGGCTAGGCTAGGTAAAGGAAAAAATAGCATGATGTATCTTTGTAAGTGTAGTGCGCAAGCTCGAGATAATTACCAAAAGAATAATAAATAAGCCAGTCATTATGGATGTAGCCCAAAGTTGGGTGGAACACGTTAACTATTGTGTTGCTTGTCTTTTATGCGATGCATATTCTCTTTATGCATGTTAGATTAACTATGTTCCTTAAATGATAGTTGTGCAATAGTGATGGATGTTACAATACTTGGTTAATGTTTCAATCTGAAGTGTACTGCTAATACATAACTAAATTCACTAAGTAACATAAGAAGATCAAATATAGAATAACGTGCACAAAACAGATAGGTAAGAATAAACAGAATGATCACATCCCAGTCCCTCACTACTATAGAAACTTGGTTCTTGTATCCCAAATAGATGCCTTGGGTGAGACTTCACTTCCATGAAGGTGATTCCAAAAGGGCTGGTGTTTGAAGGGTATTTTTGGTCAAGATAACTTGAACCTAGGGTCTTACAACCACATGCATGCCAACAATGACCTTAGGAAGATGAACCTTGATTTTTTTATTTTTATTACTCCTCTGGTTGGTTACTCTTTTAGTCACTATAGAGAGTTTGTTGATGCCTCTTGCGTATTAGACTTATATCATTATTCCACTTTGTGTCAAATGTTTCCCAAGTCACCATTGTGTCATTCTTATGTTCAAGGGAATTTTAGCCTATGTAATCTATCCCTCAAATTCTTTGAATTTTCATGTCATCCTTCGTGATTTTCAAGTTGTTCTCAATTATTATCAATATCTTTGTTCATTACTCATGAAAGGGTGGAATGTCCCCATTGACTTCTTGTTGGGAAGTCATCTCTTATTGATTACAACACATTTCTCTGAGATTTTGACCTATAGTCATAGAAACCTAGACCTATTTTCATCATTGGTAGGTTACCTTATGCTCAATAGATGACAAATCGACATTGTTCACTGATTGAGTGGTTTCCCATGTGTTCGAAGGAAATACCTTTATTCACATATGGGGATTTATGTGTACCTTATTTTCCATTTTCATCAATGGTGGAAGTCCCCACCTCTATCAGTGGATTTCATTATTGGTCGTTACTCAAAGGGTCTCTTCCATGTTTTATTTTATCTTTCACATGTAACATATGTACTCATTGGTGTGTTCTTCCAAATCTTTTTTCCAATACCTTCCAAAGCTTTCTCCTTATGTTCTCTCATGTTGGATGGTGAGGGATTCCCTAATTCCCTCCTTCCAGTGGATCTCTTCCCATAGACTTTGGTTCATTTGATCTGGGAATGGGATATAGAGACCTTATAGTACCTTGGGTATTGCATTCATTAGTGGAAAGATCCCTCGCTATTGACAATGGGAATACACCAATATCCCATGATCAATAGATTATACAAGTGTTCGAAAAAAACACATCTATTCACACTTTATAGAATGTACTAGGTACCTTGTTTCCATTATCATTATTGATGGTTTATCTCGCATTTGTTAATGGTATACACCAATGATTGATAATCAAATGGTTTCTCCCATGTTCGACATCAACACATTTATTCACGTGGTGCATATTTGTGCCTTTTATGAGTTTGGATTGAAGACCTTGGGATATAGTAGCATCTCCACTTTATGTTTTTTCCTAAGTTACGCAAGATAGTATCACTTACCCCTATTATATTGGTACTTTTGGAGGATCAGTCTATTCATCTCATTGCTCTAGCTATCCTCCTGATATATTTTGAGACGCAGATTCACTATGTATTGTTCATGGCTATGATCTATTTTGACATGTCAATCCACTTTGTATCTTTTTCATGGCCATGCTCATTGCTTTATATATACTTAATGGATCCACAATGTACTTGATTTGTAAGTCATTCTTCTCCACAACTAAGCATGGGTGTGGCCGCCTCAGGAAGAGATTAATTCGATACCTTGGTTTATGTTGTAGGTGTTTTCCTAATCTACAGTTTGGTGAACTACGCCCACACCCACTCAATTGTTCCCTCTGTAATATTATATTGTATTTCAACCATCATCTCCCCTTATAACTTCACACATTAGGGGGCATATGTTATAACATCTTTTTCCACCTCAGTAGCCGAGATGCATTTGATTGGACCTTATCCCTTCATATTCTTATTTTTGTTGCTTCAACCCTCTGATAACTCTACCAAAAATCCTTCCTGGAAATGCACTTGCTTCTTCTGCTTAGTAAAGGTGTGATACTCACCCTTTCCCTTCAATAAATGTGTGAGTTCATTCTAAAGCACCAAAAAAATATGAAAAATGTGAAAATTATGCGCTCCTAAGCATGGTTTATGGGAAAACTAACTCTATAACTCCTAAAACCCATAGAAAAATGGTCTCATCCATCTTGAAATTCTATAAAAGAGACCTAAATGAAGGAGGAAGGTACAAGCATTGTTATTATGGTAGAGTAATAATCTATCCCCAAGCCACTGATCCATTATATTCTTGAGGTTTTTATGTCCTGCATTTCCCTGGAAACCCTTGTTTCCCAAAGTTCATTTCCCATTCATAAAATTGAGGCCTAAGATCCCTTGATCTTCCTCATATTCACAAGGAGAAGAATGTTGGAGGTTTTTTAGTCCTGAGTGGCTCGGGATTGGAGGAATCCATACAGTTTTTACGGATGGTTCCGGTAGAAAAATCAGGTACATTCATTTGTATTGTTGTTCTTAATAATAAAATGAATATCTATCTTCTTTCCCTCCCCTAAATTCTGAGTTTTTCCTGTTGAATTCAATCTCATTTCAGTATTTAGTTGAGGAAATAATTTACTTGGTTGAGTTAGTTAAAGTAGTTATTTTATATTCATTTTCATTTATGACATAGTTTGAGGAAGGTTTGTTGTTCCTATGTGTGCAGGTATACAACTTGAAGAAGGAACAAAGACAATTGGAGCGAGGAAAACCAACAAGGATTATCTCCAATTAGTCATCTAAACTGAGTAAGACCTCTTGTAGCTAACTAGTAGTTATTGAAAGAATATCATAGGATATTTTTGGAAAAGATTAGCATTGTTCTTTCAAAATTTCTTTGTTATAGTCATCCCTAGGTATAGGAAGTTTATTTCTACAACAATGTTATTTACAAATAACTATTTTATCATGAGTTTCAATAGTCCACTTAGTATTTATTGTATCAAGTGATTGTTATCATCTTAATTTTTCTCCTCTACACCATTTGAGTAAGCATAGTTGGAAATATCATAAATTAGCTATAACTCATACAACATGGTTAATTTCAAGTTCCAAATGCATTTATGAGCTATCAAACAAGGTCTAATCATCAAATGATCATTCCCATGAGTTGCAGGGGACATCCCTTGATACTTTCATGACTCATGTTGTAAATTTTTGAAAGCCATGTGACCTCATAAAGATAAAAAGAATGATTCTCATGATGTATAAATGTTAGGATATAAAGGCCATGACTCATCTTGCAAAGTTTTGAAATCCACGTGACCTCATAAAGATAAAAATAATGCTTCATGTGATAAATAAATGCTAGGATATAAAGGCCAAACAACGAGGAAGTGGCCTACTAGCTATAGGACCTCCTATCACTACCAATTGAGGTTATTGTGTCACCTAGTGGAGTTCAATCAGCAGAAAGCCCCACTCCAGCCCCCCAATTCCTAATTACCATTAAATTGGAATTCATGGTGTTGGTTGCAAGTGAAGGACCTCCAACAACTTATAAATACGATATCTTGGCCATGCAATTAAAGATGAACAATGTATTACTATGGAGAGTTATGTTGTTGAATTCCATACATAGGGAAATCAGAGACCCTTGCTCCCTTATTTCCATATTTCATTGTTGCTTCACTATCTTTATTGAGTGCTTCACATGATTATGGAGAGTTATTTTCTTGAATTCCATACATAGGGAAATCAAAGACCCTTTCTCCCTTATTTCCCTATTTCATTGTTGAATCACTATATTGATTGAGTGTTTCACCTTCTACAATGGCCAACCATGGAGGGTTTTTGTTAATCCCTAGAAAAATCCATATTTTATGTATAAAACCCCTTATTAATCTCCTAGATATTGAATTATTAAATTTCTAGTGTTATATTAGTAGGTCGACTAGAAACTTTAATTGTACCCTTTCATTATAATTGTACCCTTTGTCTCCTATATATATATACCAAGGAGACCTAGTCTTAGGATCATCTTATCTCATCTCATATTGTCTTCTGAATTGGATATATTGTAAAAGGAGGTTTCCCACTCAAATTGGACTATGTTCATTGAATTTTCATCATTTTTAAGGTATTGGATCATAACATTTGGTATTAAAGCTTACGATCTTAGGGTTTCACTCCTCAAACTGAGACACCTTCAAATTTTCTCTATAAATTTTTGTTTGGGATGTTTCAAACCATGCAAATTTGAGGATACTAAGGTGAAATATCAAGGTATAGGTGGTAAAAATTCCAAGCTCTATTTCCTTATAATTTTGGAGCTATAGCCTATGGAATATAGGGTTTGTGACTCATTCTGAATTTATTTTTAAACAAGTAATCTTGTAATTTTCGCTATAACTATTTTTCTAGGAAATTTCAGACAGTAAAATTTTGTGGAGAATTAGGAGAAAATTCATAGTACAGGTGGTAAAAAATTTAGGTTCTTGTTCCCTATACTTTTGGAGAAATAGTTCATGAAATACAATACTTGTGACTAATCCTAAAATAAGTTTTAAAAGAGTCATCTTGGAATTTGTGTTGTAACTTCTTTTATGTGATATTTGAGACTCTGAAATTTTCATAATCTTGAGGATACATAGAGGATTATATATGGAATTTTTTTT
>JASDQU010419463.1:0-10204 GCA_032191745.1 Picea mariana
TTTTTTTGCCCTACTTCCCTAATTCTAACATGGTTTCAGAGCTTAGGGTGAAGGTTATAATCTGGAGCCTACACATATCCACTAGTTAGGGTTGTTTTGCAGAGATCAACAACATCTAAACTAATTCAAATCCAAGCATGGCCTCCACATCAGTGAAAGTTGAAGATAGACTTATAGGGGCCTCCAACTTCAATGCTTGAAAATCTAGGATAATAAACATTCTTGAAGAGAATGATCTAGAAGAGTTGATTACTAGGGTTATTGAAGAACCCACTTCAAACATAGCCAGAGCAACATACAGGAAGAAACAAGCCAAGACTAAGAGAATCATTTTTTATTTTGTTAAGGACAACATGATGCCAATCATTGGTCATCTAAGGACTGCCAAAGAATGTTTTGATGCTTTGGCAAACCTCTATGAAAAGAAGACACCAACTCAGAAAAGAATATTGAAGAAACAACTACATTCTTTGAGAATGGGTAAAGATGATTCAGTTGCTACCTTCTTCTCTGAAATTGCTCAAACTAAAGATCAACTTATTGCAATAGGAGTTCATGTAGATGATGATGACCTTGTGCAAACTGCTTTTGATGGACTTCCTGAGTCATGGAGAGTTTTTCTTGCATCTGTAAATGGAAGAAAAGTCCAGCCTAACTTTGACAGATTACGACATGACTGATGAGAAGAAGAAGGAAGACTTAAAATCATGAATGAGTCTTCACTTCTAAGAGACCATGCCCTTTCAACGAAAACCAATAAATGGAAGAAGTTCCCTCAAGCTAAAGGCAAAGGTAAGAAACCTCAAGGTAAGTTATCTCATCTCAATCCCCATTTATCTAAAGTTAAATGTTTTAACTGCAATAAGCTAGGACATTATGCAAGAGATTGCAGGAATCCTACCTCTCAGCAGAAAAAAAGAGGAAGATTCCAAGCCTCAGTTGCCACCGAAGAGGCTAAACCTCAAGAGGAGCCTCAAAGAAGACAAACTAGGGTGGCCACCAAAGAGAAAGAACAACATAAGGAATATTATCTTATCTCAACTCTTTCCGACACTATTACCAAGTCAAAGGAGATTTTTTTAATAGATAGCGGTGCTTCTAGACACATGACAGGCTTCAAACAAAACCTTGCAAACTATCAAGACAAGAAATTCAAGGCAAAGGTGGAGCTAGGTAAGGATGGCACCTATGACATAAAAGGGTTTGGATCTACCTCTTTCCAATTTCAATAAGGTAATATCTTTCATATTAATGAAATTCTTCATGTCCCTGGTCTAAGGAAAAATCTAATCTTTGTTCCAGTTTTAGAAAGTAAAGGTTATTTAGTAGCTCTCTCCAAAGGAAAGGCCCTCTTGTGGTCCTCAAATGAAGATATAAACATTGCTATAACTATTGGAACTCGTGAGAGTGGACTCTATAAAATTTTAGGTCAGGTTGTTCAAGCTCTAGTTCATGAGACGGTAAATCCCTGCGAGCTTTGGCACATAAGACTTGGACATCTCAACTACAACGCACTTCTAGGTTTGCAAAAGATGGTGACAGGTATGCCAATATTTTCTTTTGAGCATGGTAGTGTTTGTAATGGTTGTTCACTTGGTAAGAATACAAAGAAACCCTATCCTCTCAGTAATAGAAAATCAAATGGCATTTTAGATCTAATTCATTATGATCTCTGTGGGCCCATGACTGCCCCTTCTATGAATGACTATATTTATTATATCAATTTTATTGATGATTGTTCACGTAAAACTTGGATTTATTTCTTAAAGACTAAAGATAAATCTTTTWGCATATTTCAAGATTTCAAGAATCTTGTTGAAAATCAAAACAGGTAGACACATCCGAGTTTTCAGAACAAATAACGGTAAAGAATTTGACTCCTTCAAATACGACGAACTCTGTCAGGATTCTGGAATTAAGAGGGAGCTAACTGTGCCATACAACCCTCAGCAGAATGGGGTTGYTRAAAGAAAGAATAGAACTATATGTGAAACAGCTAGGGCCATGATGTATGACCAAAACCTACCGTTATCTCTTTGGTCTGAGGCTGCTAGTACTGCGGTCTACATTCAGAATAGATGTCCACACAAAGCCCTTGAAGCGAAAACTCTTGAAGAAGTTTTAACTAGAATTAAGCCCTCGGTTAATCATTTGAGAATCTTTGGCAGTCCAGTATATATTCACATTCCAAAGGAGAAGAGGACTAAGCTAGAGCCCTCCGGAAAGAAAGGAACTTTTGTGGGATATAGTGAAACCTCAAAAGCCTACAAGATTTATATCCCAGGTCAAAAGTTCATTGAAGTAAGAAGAGACATGACTTTTCATGAAGAAGCAGCTTTTCGTCGAACCAAAGAACTCCCATGTGTTTCAGAGGAGTAGGAAGCTCCACCACTTGATTATTCAGATTCTCCTCTTCTAGATGAGCAGAGGGAGGAAACCTCATAACTTCTAGAGGATCCCTCAAGGGACACTATTGAGTTTCCAATGGAGCTACCTCCTATTAAAAGGAAACCAGCTTGGTGCAGGAAAATATTGAAAGAAGAAGAAAAGCATTTAGCTCCTAAGGGCACCTTAAGAGAAAGCAAGAAACCAGATAAGTACTCTGGTCTCATAGCTAATTTAAATACTGTGATTGATTCAGAACCTTCCACATTTGTAGAAGCCTCTAAACATCAAGTGTGGAAAGATGTTATGAATAAAGAATATGATTTTATTCTAAAGAATGATGTATGGACCGTAGTTCCTAAACCTCATGGCAAATCAGTAGTAACTTCAAAATGGATTTATAAGATAAAGCATGCAATAGACGGCAGTAATGAGAAATACAAGGCGAGATTTGTGGCTCGTGGTTTCTCGTTGAAAGAAGGAATTAACTACGACGAGATTTTTGCTCTAATTGCCAGGTATACTTCAATCAAGATTATTATCTCACTTGCAGCAGTTTTCGGTTGGAAACTTCACCAGATGAACGTTAAGACTGTTTTTCTTAACAGTGAAGTTGAACAAGAAGTATACATCGAGCAACCTGAAGCTTTCATGATACATGATAAAAGATATCATGTGTGCAAACTCAAGAAATTCATGTACGAGTTGAAGCAAGCTCCGAGAGCTTGGTATGGTAGAATAAACAGTTTTCTACGAAGCCTTGGATTCACCAAGAGCATAGCAAATCCAAAACTTTATATAAAGATTGTGCAAAATCATCGAGTTATTCTAGTCTTATACGTGGATGATCTGTTCCTCACTGGAGAGGAAAACTTGATATCTCAGACTAAGAGGGAGCTTTCTGCAGAGTTTGAAATGAAATACTTGGGGCTCATGCATTATTTTATGGGCTTGGAAGTTTGGCAGAAATCAGGAGAGATCTTTCTCTCACAGGGTAAATATGCAGTTGATGTGCTTCGCAGATTTGGCATGATGAGTTGCAAGTCCATGACCACACCAATGATCTCTAATCTAAAGAAACTACAAGATCAAGTCACAGGTTCAGATCCAGAAGATCCCACCTTATATCGATAGATCATTGGATCTCTAATGTATCTCGTACATATGAGACCAGACATTTTCTATGTAGTAAATGCTCTCAGTCAGTTCATGTGTGAACCAAAGCATATACATATGGGTGTTGTGAAGCATATTCTGAGATATGTTCAGGGAACTATAGCTTATGGTCTCAGATACACTTCCAATGGAGGTGTAATGCTCCATGGTTTTACAGATTCAGATTGGATGGACAATACAGTGGATTGAAAAAGCACTTCCAGATATTGCTTTAGTTTGGGTTCTGCAATGATTTCCTGGTCTAGCAAAAAACAAGGCTCCATAGCCCAAAGCACTGCAGAAGCAGAATACATTGTTGCAAGTGCTACTAGCAGAGAAGTAGTGTGGCTTAGGAAGCTACTTTCACACTTGTTCAGTTCAGAGCTTGAACCCACAATCATTCACTTTGACAATCAGAGTTGTATAAAGCTCACCGAGAATCCTGTGTTTCACGACAGTTTGAAACACATTGAGATGAGATACCACTATGTATGGGACATGGTTCAAAAGAATGTTCTCAGCATTCAGTATGTTCTGACGGCAGAACAAACAACATATATTTTTACCAAGCCACTATCCTTGACAAAGTTTGTATGCTTTCATGACAAGCTTGGTGTAGTTGAGAATGCCTCTCTTGCTGAGAGGGAATATTGAATTTGAAGCAGCTGCAAGAGCCATTATCCGGGAGGATGGCAAAGACCCTAGCTGATATCTAGGGCCCCCAGTACACTCCTGGGGATTTGGTCTGGGACCAAACAGATAGTGCCATGGCAAAAGACCCTTGTTAGGGCCCCTAGTATACGACTGAGGTTCTTGGTCTGGGACCAAGCAATAAAGATCCCTGAGAGGGCCCCCAGTATATGACTGGGGTTCTTGGTCTGGGACCAAGCAGTTAAAGTCCCTAGATATGTCTAGGGCCCCTGGACATTATCCAGGGTACCCATGTCTGGGACATGGGTTGATCCTTTGTATTGTACCTTGGTGGATAAGACCCCAGAGATGTTTTGGGGCCACCTGATCTTTGATCAGGTGTTTGTTGGCTTATGACCCTCTCTGAAGGCAGTCATGATCACATGAATGATGTATCCAATATGCAGTGATGATAAAGTTAAAAATGTCACCTTGAAAATGAATGGACAAATTATTGCCACCAAGTCACCCCTCCTAAAACCCCCTTCACCCTTGCTTGTGTTTATCTGGGGTTCTTGTTTATTCCTTTAGGGGTTAATGTGAAAATATAAATTAAATGTTTTAATTATAACATGTTTAATTAATATTTATATTAATTAAACATGTTATTTTTATTTAAACTACCCTAGCCTAAAGTATAAATAGAGTCCTATTCTATTCTTAAACACAATTTTCACATTCTCTTTCAAAGTGAGCAGATCTCCTCTTTGAAGCTGCAACCCTCCTCCAACAATCAAGTTTAGCCTTGTTTAATTTCTTGACAGGTCCATATGTCTTTTGGTGTGATGAAGGTCCTTCCTTGTTGATGCCAAGTTTGTGTTAAGGGTTGTTGAGCTGAGGTTAATCATGTTTGTTGTTGCAAATTGTGTGAAGATATCGTCTCCATCCTAGAGCAGATCTGATTGAGCCGTGGCCTCCTTGGTATAGATCTGACCCCCTCTCCTTGAGTCGTGACTCCTCCAGCACTGTTTGACCCCTCCTCTTTGAGCCGTGTATCCTCCAGCATAGATCCGACCCCTATCCATTGAGCCGTGACCCTTTTTAAGGCTGGTTGTAACCTCTTCTTGCATGAGGGTTTGGGTCCTTGAATTTCTGTGTGTGAGGGTTTAATCACAGAAATTGTGTGTGATGTTTAAAGTGGTTTCTCTTCCTTGGTGGAAATTAAATCTATTATTTTCCTGGCAAGAGATCTAACCTTCATGGTAGATCTATGATTCTAAACTTTTTTGAGCATAATTATAAGTGGCACTACATCTTTTGTGTGTGACTGGACTCCTTTAGAGGTAAGACTACAAGGTAAATTACGAGCTTAGTTTATTATTATGTTCATCTATTGTTCTTTGTTTTGAAATGTTATAGCATGCTCTTTAATTAGACCTATATCAGATCTGAAATTTGGTTTTAGTTTTGATCTGTTGTCCTTTGTTTGAAATTGATAAATTGTTATCGTCTACTCACAACTTAGATCTATATCAGATCTGGAGATTGGCTTTAGTTTTAATCTATAAAGATTAGATCTGATTTTTTATCTATATGAATTTTGTCTTTGAGTTAAGTTTTATCAAATTACTGCCAGGTTAGATCTAACTGTTGTACACTCTCAGATTTTTGCTTAAAGATTCAAAGCTTACAGTTGTTCTTTCTCTTATATGATTTGCTCTGTTCAAAAATTTAGTATAGTATTGGTTAATTGTCCTATTGTTTTTCTAGTTAACTGAATTTTTAAAAGGAAAGTATTTTTCTGCCCTACTTCCCTAATTCTAACAAAGGTTTATAGGGGAAGGCTAATTCCTTGTGTTGGTTCATAGTGAACTATGCCAATTTAACTAAGGGTTTCATGCATCTTTTGAAGAAAGGCACTACGTTTATATGGGATGAGTGAGCGCAAGAATCTTTCGATTCTCTTAAGAAAGCCTTGGTATCGGCGCCTTTGTTGAACCCTCCAGACTATAGTAGAGATTATTTTCTTTATACCACTGCATCCGAAGGGATGGTTGGTATGGTTCTGTTTCAGGAGGACGATGATCTCCATGAGCACATTATCTACTATCTCGGTCAAAACCTAATCGATCCTGGACTTAAATACTCTCACGTAGAGAAACTAGCCTTGGTCGTCGTACATGTAGTTCAAAGATTACGACATTATATATTACATTGGAAAACTGCCATAGTTGCAGATATCAATCCATTTCAATACATCCTCACGAGGCATATTATAGGGGGGAAATACAATAAATGGATTGTTATTTTTCAAGAGTTTGATCTCGATTTCGCTTCGACGAAGTCTAAGAAATCGCTAGATATGTCGAATTGATATCAGACTTCCCTCAACTAGATGAGAACATTTTTCATAACAATTCGTTCGCGGATAGACATATCTTCATTATTCATCTTCAAACCCCTGGTATGGAGACATTCTAATTTATCTTCAAACCTTGAAGTTATCCCAACATCTATCGAGAGACGATTGATAACGTACACGTCATCATGCTAAAAACTACCTTATCATTGGCGACACTTTGTACGTCGAGGAGTAGATAATATTTTGCATCATTGCTTGACTCACGAGGAAGCTAAGTCAGTTCTCAATGACTGTCACAGTGGGGCTTGTGGTGGTCATTTATCTTGGCTTGTGATAGCCCAAAAACTATTGTGAGCCGATTATTTTTGGCCATCAATTTTTAAAGATTGTGTTGAAGCGGTCAAGAAGTGTCACCCTTTCCAGGTGTTCGCTTGGAAAACATGCTCACACCCAACCCCTCTACACCCAGTCATCATCGTTGGTCCCTTTACCAAGTGGGGGGTAGATTTTATGGATTGTAACCCAACCTTGGCTAAGGGCCATCAACATATTATTGTGGTCATAGATTACTTCACTAAATGGGCAGAGGCCATGCCTACCATTAAATATGATATTAAGACTGCAACATTTTTCATTTTCAACCAAATTAYAGGCTGATTTGAAATCCCAAGAGAGATTGTCACTGATCATGGCAGTGACTTTTAGAATGAAATGATGAAAGAGTTAGCATCAAAACCGAGGTTTAAGCACAATCATTCTTCCCCTTATTATCCCCASGCAAATAGACAAGTAGAGGCGGTGAATAAATCTCTCAAGAGCATCTTGCAAAAAAATTGTCAGCCAAAGTAAATATGTCTGGCATTTGATGCTTTACCCTGCACTTTGGGCATATCGAACCTCGATAAAGACTTTCACCGGTTTTTCTCCTTTTTCAGTTAGTACACGTCGTGTAGTCTATTCTTYCGATTGAATGTGAAATCCTTTCCCTTAAATTGGCAATTGAGCTCRTACCTGACACATTTGATCTTGAAGAATGCCTCGTACACCTAGAACATTTTGATGAGAAACGTCGAGATCACTCTATGACTATCAAAGMAAATAAATGATGTTTTAAGGTTCGATATGATAGGATTGTCTGTCATCGATAGTACGCTGAGGGTGACTTGGTTMTCCTATATGACCAAGCCAAAGAACCGTTGGGGGCAGGCAAGTTCAACCCCATGTAGCATGATCCTTATATCGTGCGACGTGTCTTAGAGAAAGGAGCCTATGAATTGGAAGATTATGAAGGGAATATGTTGGATGAGCCCAAAAATGGGCTCTACCTTAAAAGGTATTACGCTTGAGCCCTCAAGCTTGGGCGTGACCTTTTGTATACTAGTGTATTTTAGTGTATATATATTTTCCTTTGTGTAATCGACTTGCATATAAAGTTTTCCCTTGGTTGGCAGATGTCAACGAAGTCCTCAGTTTACTTAGGATTCGTGAACGGTGCCAGTCATCATACACGAAACATGGATTCCACTGCTTGGGTCATTTACTCACCTAAGGGCCAACTGGTGTCTTCGGGTGGCGTTCGTCTGGAGCCATCAACGAATAATGTGGTTGACTATAGCGTCATTATAGAAATATTACGTGACACCATTTCTAATGGTGTTTGGTCTTTAGAGGTTCGCCTGGACTCTCAGTTAGTCGTATGTCAGTTAAACGACCGTTACCGTGTGCGAGACCCTACTCTACTCCGACGACTCCTACAGGTAAGACTTTTGGAACGATACTTTGATTTTCTTCCTTATAACCACATACCTAGAATTTGTAATCATGTATCTGATGCATAAGATAATTATATTTTAGATTGGCATTTGTCACATAACTAAGTAAAGAAAACACATTGTAACATATATAAGTAAAATCGAAGACCAATTATTATTTTATATATATATATATATATATATTTCATCCTTTCAAAAAATATGGTGTCATAGTACAAAACAGGGCTCACACCCTCAAAATACATATATGGTCGGTATATAATATGACCATGGCATCTACACCTGTGGCGTCAGATGCATATCATGATAACACACTATGACATTTGCAAGATGTCGGAAGAGTGGCACCCACACACGGGGTACACCCACCACTTGCCGCTGCATAGCCTCTGGCAGATCCTCTACTTGAACCATAAGAATATTGTGCGTCAATCGAGACATGTTCCCCTGTATATTCGATAACACTCTCTCTGCATCTCCTCCTGTGTGTTCATCTTCTTGGCTCCTCTGTCGATGTCGTGGGAATCCCTCTGGCCATCGTGGACCTACATCTACTTAACAAAGCAATTGTGAATACTTGATACCATACATAAATATTTGCATTTTTGAAAAACACAAAAAAATGAAATATATAAAAAACATTTCTTACCAACATGACCATAGGCAGAGCTTGGTGGCAAAGGCATGTCTGGATCTCCTTTGTAGTCAATCATGTTGTAAGAGTAGTCATCAATGGCTATAACATGTCGGCGCCACCATAAAAATAACTCATCATTGTAGGTGGTTGGCACCCTACCACCTCCTAGCCGCCTCATCACGTCGGTCCATGNCTTGAACCATAAGAATATTGTGCGTCAATCGAGACATGTTCCCCTGTATATTCGGTAACACTCTCTCTGCATATCCTCCTGTGTGTTCATCTTCTTGGCTCCTCTGTTGATGTCGTGGGAATCCCTCTGGCCATCGTGGACCTACATCTACTTAACAAAGCAATTGTGAATACTTGATACCATACATAAATATTTGCATTTTTGAAAAACACAAAAAAATGAAATATATAAAAAACATTTCTTACCAACATGACCATAGGCGGAGCTTGGTGGAAAAGGCATGTCTGGATCTCCTTTGTAGTCAATCCTGTTGTAAGAGTAGTCATCAATGGCTATAACATGTCAGCGCCACCATAAAAATAACTCATCATTGTAGGTGGTTGGCACCCTACCACCTCCTAGCCGCCTCATCACGTCGGTCCATGTGGAATAATCTCTACCCTAGGGCTCAAGCCTGGAACCCACTCAAAGAAAAATATACACGGAATGGATGCAAATCCGAAGTTTCTGTTTTTCCCTTGTTTGCAATCCGTCAGCTAGAACTTCATGTTAGCCAACAGTGAGGTACACCAGTCACAAATAGTGGGTCGTAAACTCCACCGCATAGAATATGAGTGGACTTGACGCCTGGTGCAACGAGGCTTGTAACGTCCCCGACCATCATCCCACTAGTCGGGCAAACGCTACTGTGCGGAACAACATCATTCTCATACTTAATTAATAACATGCATTTAAATCAAATTAAACATGTTTAACTCAGAGTAAGCACAAGATTACTGCTAACATAAATAATCCCTGGCATTAACAATAATTCATATGCACAACAGAATATATGATACATATAAGTATCACAGGCATGCAAAACATAATATTAAGCATAAGTTGATACTTATCTTTGAAACCATGGTAATTCCACCAACCACGTGCAGGCCTTCCACGAACCTCCCAGCCTAAGACCATGCTGCTCATCAAGTTCAACAATGAGTCATCCCCGAGCTGGGACTAAGCTCCACCCAAGGCAAGGAATCCCAGTCTAGGATGAGGTTACAGGGAAAACTGCACAGAATAAC
>JASDQU010419464.1:0-10203 GCA_032191745.1 Picea mariana
CATATTATCGTCACTTATTGTTGTCACCATCCACCTTTCTAAAAGAGTCACATCCCTTAATTTATGTTAGTCCTTATCCCCCATTCGCTTGTGGAAATCCCATTCACCATAATTTTTACCCCAATTGGTAACCACCACTTCACCCATCCATATTCCTTAGTCACCGTCACCTGCCATCTCACACTCTAAGTGATCCGTTGGCCATTTATTACTGGATAACCTATCTGTTAACCTGCTGACCTGTCCCCCTCGCCCAACAGGCACCCGTTTACTCAAAACTACCCTCACTCTTCTTTCCTTCACCATTTACTGACTCATCACACCAGAGAATTTTTACACAGTTTTTCTCCATTCCGTAAGTCACCCCCACCTACAGTTTTCCCCTCTAACGTTGTTTTCTGCAGGTACCATATATGGGTGTGAGTTGGCACCATATAAGCTGTCCAAATACCTGCCTGTCAAAAAATTTTCCCTGGAGTACATAAGGCAGATGATAAACTATGATGATATTCACTTCGTGTCACTAAGGAAAAAGAAACAGCTCAGAATCAAAGGGCAGATTGGCTCTTTCATTTGCAACAATTGGGGCACTGGAGAGGAAGCAGATAGGATGCTAAAGCAATTGAAGTTCTTCATGAATTTCACATGGCACTACGATCCATGTGGGATCATCTCCGAGATGAGGGTGAAGAACAAAAATATCCCATATGTCCACAAATCTAGGCCCGAAGTCGAGAAATTTGCAAACCAGACAGTATGGGAACAAAACACTTTGGTCGAAGCAGAACAGCAGGATCCCCCTGCCACTGTATCACAAACAACCACCCCACAGGTTCCGAAAGAGAAAAGGCCTAGGCAAGATTTGTCTCCGCCCGTTACTGAAGTGTCGCCAGAAGAATTCCAGTTGCATACCAAGAGATCTAGAACTAGTTCATCTCTCGACCCGACTGGGAAAAAGGAAGTCCCATCTACTACAATGACAAAGGTTGATAGGCCGCCCCTCAGTACAAGCCTCCAGCATATCATAACCTCAGCATTGCCAAAGATATCTACAGATACTCCACCAACCACCCAGCCAAGCAAGGTAGGACTGAAGCTGAGCATCTTTGAAAAATACGATCTAATCAGAAAAAGGAATCAGACTCTAACCAGCAGCACTTGCGCCTAGTTCTGGAAGCAGACATTAACTGCACAACATAGGCTGCTATCGGCATTTGACACGGAGAAGGGCAGAATGCATATGGCATTCCTCCAAGCACAGGTGCCAGATCCAAAGGTAATCACTGATTAAAAAAGGGCCACCTTTGAATTCCAAACTAAGGATGTGCATCCGGCTGATCAGATGGATCTACACAAGCAAACAGGAGAGATGGTTTTCTATACGTTGGCGCATGCTTCCACGACTGCGTCCAAATTGCAAGTGTCCCTGAACAATGTCCAAACACATTTGAAGTTGGAAAAGATATCATCCTTTGCGAAGGACAACAGGATCAAGACTTTGGAGGAACTGGTCCTCAAGATCGGTTATGATCCTTCGAACGTGAAAGCAACTAAGGAGATGATTAAGAAGAAAAATGTTGACATAGCCTCCTTAAGGAAACAATTGAAACTGTCGCCAATAGAGGATTCATAGGCGAAGGATATAGCAAAGACAGAAGGAGAAAAAGATGAAATGCTCAAACTACTCATGGAGCAGAATGCCCAACTAAAGGAAATGGAAGCTGAGATGGAGAAGCTAGTAAAGGAGAAAGAACAACTAAAGCCAATGGAAGTCATTCCATTGAGTTCCATTCCACTTTCAGAAGTGAGCACAGCGTCAGTAATAGAAGTCCCATCCGCGACTCCACTAACATCCCTGGAAAAGACAGTCGAATTGGCTAAATCTATGGAAAAGATGAACCTGCAGGAAATAGAGATTAGCAGGCTCAAAAAGGAGATTGAGAACCTTCAGGAACTCAAATCTTCCTTTCAGATCAGCCTCTCCAACGAAAAGCAAGTATCAGACCAGCTCAAACAAGATTTACAACAGCTCTGGAAGCAAACAGTGGCAGGTAAAACTTTGGTCGAGGTTAAAGAAAGTGTCTAGACAGACATCACCAAGTCTATGAACACGATATGGCCCATGATACAGATCATGTTTGAGAAAAATGAGTTGGTGCAAAGAACCAAACAATCCATTGAGAAGTTCATATCGGAATTGGAAGAGATGCCTACACAGGCTAATGAAATCATCAAGTTCCTAAATTCTAAGACCAGGGAGAAGCTGGAAGAGCTTAAAATTGAGGATAGATTAGAGACCATCCTTGAGGTCATAATAGTTTTGACCAAGAGAGGATTAATGCTTCAGCTGGAAGAAAAGGTTCAGGCCATGGACCTAGGGGTACAAAGGTTTTTTAGTAAGATTGAGGCTCTACAGAAGAAAGGTCTTCCTGGTCTAAAGGTAATCAATGACAAATTGATGACACTCCCAGACTACAAAAAGAGACTGGCCGATGTGGCTAAGGATGGTTCAAAGTTTTCAAGAATTCAAGGCAGCATCACTGGCAAGAAATTTCTAGATGCGCTTCAGTGGGACATCAGTATTCAGCATGAGATTCGATACATCTTCGTCACCAAACTTACCTTCACCAAATACACATAAATGGATGAAGTTTATCGAAGGCTACTCAAAGTCAACATGCCCAGTCATCTTCGATGGGAAGAACTCTGTATCTGATAGAGTAGCAGATGAGTTGTCCCAGCCCAGTCATTTGTCTAGTCAAATGAGGTCGTGCAGAGGCCTCACCAGTGGTTCACCCAGAAAAATAGCATGCAGTTGTGACACATCATCAAGCAGTTCCTAGATTTCTGAAATTTGTTAAATTAGTTAGGTTAAAAATAGATTTAGCACGTCTTGGTCTTTGATGACAGGATTGTTTGTAATTTTGAGTTATAAATACTTCATCTTTCGAAGTATTGAGGGTTTTTTATCTCCACACCCTGAAGCTATCAGACTAAAATATTTTTGAATAAATCTCCCATTAATACAAAGAGGCATTTTACAGGATTCTTGCGTGTATTCACTGGTGATGTTTTTCTCTCTAAGTTAAATGTTATTATCTCTTTTTTATCACATTGTTTTCTAAATCTAATCTTTGGAAGTAACGAAAGTTGCAGGATTTATCTCGTATACCCTGTTTCTGACATAAAAGATTTTAGTGTTTTATCTTCTCATTTTACAATAAAGAAATTCTTAACTGCTTCTTTGTTGTAATTGTCTTTCTCATCCTTTCTTCTATTCCTCATTTATGCTACTAAAGAATCCAGTGATTATATTATTTTGCCCTGTGAAAGGTTTCCTTTGTTTTTCTAGTTCGGATTTCATCGTTATGACATGGACCCCATATCCCAATGGATGTGTAAACTGTCTCAACCAACTCGACAAACACTACGACAACAAAACTGACTTATTTATTTACCTAGCCTAATATTTAAAAATTTGAAACATATCTATATCATATAGAGAGATCCCTCTCTGAAGTTGGAAGGGATAGATCCCAACTTCAAAAGCGGTTGGATAAAGTTACCTCTCGTAGATTTCTTCTTCCTAACAACCTCTAAGAAATTTACAGAGCACTAACATAGTGGCAACTCCACTGGGGAAAAGAACAGAACTAAAAATTTATAGCTTCACGTTTTCTTTTCCTTAGAAGAAAAGATTTTTCCTAAAATATTGCAAATTTGAGAAGAAAGTAATGTTTAGAGGTTGATTAAAATTTGTACATATTATTTTCAGACTCATAAAAATAAAAATTCTATATATAAAAATCAAAAAAGAAATCTGGCTCCCAAGAAAGTTTATACTCGATCTCATCCAGACCCAGAACCTACGATAGTAACAAATAACCCAGAATAGTTGCTCAGGAAAAAGACCATTGCCGAAGGTTCAGTAAGTCATACTCCCTTTCATAAATCTGTTTCCTTTTCGTGGGATCTCGTTACCTTTCAAAACCCTGGCTTTGACTCCCTTTCCAAACAAAGCCTGGTTAGAACAAGATCCGATAGTTTTGTGACTGAAATCATTTTCGACCCAACATTTTGCAACTTCAAACTCCTAAAGTTCTATCTCCCACTAATAAAACACAAACCACTCCCTCGATGCTAGCCAGTCCCTCCTCGTCCTCATCTTCGGTCACTACCTCGCCTATCATTCAGTCTGTTATCCCACCTCCTCCACCTATCATGGCAACCAGATACGCTCCCTTGGTGTTGGTCGCGCCTCTTCATGCTATGCCCCAAGACTATAAAATGAGACTCCCACAGTTCGATGGAACATGACCTTTGAACGCCCAACAACACATTGATAAAATGAATGATTATTTTGACCTGCACGAAGTAGATGAGGATGACGTTCAAATGAGATTGTTTGCCCAAAGTTTGACAAGTGACGTTAAGAAATGGTATAAAGGTTTACGTGTCGCCTCAGTCCTTGACCTTACTACATTTCAAAGGAGTTTTCTATACAGATGGGAGGTGAAGAAAAACCCTCTCCAAATTTTGTCAGAATACGAAAATATTAGAAGAAATCAAGGTGAGACGGTACAAGATTACTGCACTCGTTTCAATAACCTGTACAATGCAATCCTAGCCAAAATCAAACCTCCACAGGGTTTGGCATTGATAAAATTCCTTGATGGTTTTGACGTCGATATGTCGTACCAACTAAGGGAAAGAAATTCTACCACCTTGGAAGACATGCAGAAAAGCGCAATAAGTGTGGAGGCCAATTTGTTGGCAAAAAGGGCACGATAGAGGTCAGAGAGGAGAGTTACCATTAAAGAGGAACCTTCCACGTCAACCTATGATTCCAAATTGGATTCCTTGGCCAGAGCAATGGAAAGAATGATGGAAAGACTTATGGTATCATAAAGAAATCCACCAAGAGAAAACCCACCAGCCCCTCAAGTTCGGAATCCTAACTTCAGGAGAAAACCTCCTTAAATCAGACAAAGAGATTCTAGAGATCAAAGAGATCAGAGAGGTATGGATCAACAGATCAAACCCCCCCTACAAGAGAATTATGTTGATGAAGGAGAGGAAGTGATCGAAGAACTAGAGGATACTCACATAAATCTCATGGGCATTCATGATAACGAAGCTATTTTCCTTACCCAAGAAGAGCAAGAACTTTTTCTTCTCAATCAAACAAAAGTAAGTGAAGAAGCTGAAGATGCTGAACAACAAGCATTCGAAAATTCCATTTTGGAGGTACACTGGCAGTACAATCTNAAAAAATCCTCTGAACCTTCTACCGAGAAGATTCCTAATAGGGGTACTGCCGAAGTTCCCACGAAAAGAAACCTTGCTATTCTGAAAAGATCGTCGTAGCCTAAAGATTCATCAATTAATCAACCAAGTACTTCTGGCCAGAAGAATGTGGTATACAAACCAGAATTGATGATCCAAAGCAGATCCCCTACACCTTTCATCCTCGAAGGGGAATTAGCCAAAGTAAAAATTTCCATTCCACTTTCTGAGTTGATGAATAAAGACGCTTATCGTTCACAAGTGATTAAAGCGCTGACCATTGAACCTGATATAGGTATGAAGGCCTTAACCGTTGGATCAGCAAATCATTCAGACACTGTGAACCTTACAGATGATCAACCTGAACTTCTGTTCGGACATGAAGTAGATGGCCAAGATGATAATGGTGTTGTCGCTCATTTTTACATAAGTCTAAATATACATGACCTGATCTTGCATAATGCTATGCTAGATTCAGGTGCTTCCCATAATCTAATGTCTAAAGCAGTGATGGAGAAGCTGGGACTGGAGGTCACCAGACCTTACAAGGATTTATACTCATTTGACTCCAGTAAAGTTAGATGTATTCGTTTGATCAAGGACCTATGTATCACCCTGGTTCAGATTCCTGCAAAATGCATGGTCATGGATGTGGTGGTTGTAGACATTCCCCCGAAATATGGAATGTTGCTATCCCAGTCTTGAGGGGCTAAGTTGAGAGGTACCCTGCAACCGGATATGTTGTATACCACTATCCCAGTTTTCAAGCAACAAAGAAGGTTATACAGAGAAACATTGATGAAATACATGGTCAGTAGCCAAGAAAAACTGCACAACTATCCTCTTTACTCCATGCATTCTGACTTGGATTCTTTTATCCTGTATAATGATGGTGACACGGAGGAACAAATTAATCAACTGGAAGAAGATACATCTGGTCCGGATGAAGGCCAAGAAATCATTGAGGCAGAAAGAAAGAAAAACGTGATAACTGAAGAATTACCGGCAGATTTCTGGAGCATGGATTTTGATGGAGAGATAAGCAAAGAAGGAGCTGGAGTGGGAGTTTGGCTACACAATCACAAAACCAGGTATTCAGAAAACCATTCTTACAAATTAAATTTCCAATTCACTAACAATATCGCCGAGTATGAAGCCTTGATGCTCGGTCTAAATCTTTTGAAAAGAGTTGGTGCCAAACAAATTATGGTAAGAGGTGATTTTGAGTTAATAATCAAGCAAATTAAAGGTGAGTATGTTGCCAAACATCCCCGTCTTAGAGCTTATAGGAATGTTGTTCTTGATGCCCTGAGATGTTTCACTGAAGTTGATTTGTAGGTAATGCCTAGGGGACAAAAAATTTTGGCAGACGGATTGTCTACATCAGCAGCCACATGTAAGATTCCTTTTCACTCGACTTGCCCATACACGGTAGAGGTGAAGTGCAGACCAACCGTTTCCGACAATATCAGGTACTAGCAAGTGTTTGGTAATGATGATCAAATCGAAGACTTTCTACAATGTAAAAATGATTTTGAATGTACAAATATAGATTTAGAGAACGAAGATGAAAATGTAAATAGATCTGATTTCTAAAATGATAGTGTAAATAGCGTAGATTCAGGAGAGTTAGGCGATGATGAGATGGAGACCGATATTTTGCATTTGAAAAGTAATGTTTTACCTAGGGGTCTATTTCATTTAGAGGACTTGTTTGATTTTAGCGATGTAGCCAAAAAAACGAAAATTGAACCCAGTGGACAAGAAGTAGAAGATTGTAATATAGGGGCAGAAGAGAAACCCAGGATGGTCAAATTGTCCAAATCATTATCCCCTGAGCAAAAAGTCAAATACATTGAGCTATTCAAGGAATATTCAGATGTGTTTGCTGGGGCTATGAGGATTTGAAAGATTATGATACCAGCATCATACAACACAGGATTCCAATAAAAGAAGACTAAAAACCGTTCAGAAAGAAACTTAGGAGAATAAATCCCAAGTTACTCCCCCTGATAAAAAAGGAAATCAAAAAAATGTATGATGCCAAAATCATAGTCCCGTTACGTTTTTCCAAATGGGTCTCCAATTTGGTCCCGACACGTAAGAAATCTGGGGAAATTAGGCTTTGCATTGATTTATGAAATCTGACTAAGGTCTCCCTGAAGGACAATTACCCCTTACCAAAAATGGACCACATACTACAAAGGGTAGTTGGATCCAGTCGAATCTCTTTGTTGGATGGGTTCTTGGGTTATAATCAGGTTCTCATTCACCCAAATGACCAAGACAAAACCGCTTTCACTACACCATGGGGCACTTTCATGTATGTGAAAATGCCTTTCGGTTTGATGAACGTTGGAGATACTTTCCAGAGAGCGATGTACATCACCTTTGTGGAAGAGTTAGGTAAATTTATCATCATCTATCTGGACGATGTAACTGTGTTTTCCCAATATGATGACGAGCACCTGAGGCATCTCAGACGAGTCTTTGAGAAATGCAGGAGGTTTGGGATTTCTTTAAATCCTAAGAAAATCCTTTTCAGACTAGAGGAAGGCAAACTGCTAGGGCACATAATCTCCAAGGACAGAATCAAAATAGACCCCAGTAGAATCGAGGCCATACAAAAATTAGAACACCCAAGAAACATCAAACAATTACAGTCTTTTATCAGGAAAATAAACTTTCTACGAAGATTCATACCCAATCTGGCTGAGCTCCTCAGAAAAATTACAAATATGTTGAAAAAGGATGTAAAAATAAAATAGGACACCAAGTCCAGGCAATCTTTCGAACAAGTCAAACGAGCACTCACATAGGCCCTCGTCCTGATCAATCCTGATTTTACCAAGGATTTATATCTTTTTTCTTTCGCTTCTGAACATACCATTGCAACGGTATTACTACAGAAGAACAGCGAAGGGTATGAACAGGCCATAGCCTTTTTCAGTAAAGTGTTAAGAGATGTTGCTTTGAATTACAAGATAATGGAGAAACAAGCTTTTGCCTTGGTAAAATCCATAAAAGATTTTAGAGTCTACATTCTCCATTCCCACACCATTGCATATTTTCTGAATGCGGTAGTAAAAGACATTTTGACCCAGGACAATCTGGATGGAAGAAGAGGAAAATGGATTGCTGTCATTTTAGAATATGACATAGAGATTAAGCCTACGAAACTAATTAAAGGTCAAGGCCTAGCAAAATTAATGGCTGAATCAAATTTCCATGCTCTTGACATTAATTTCTTAGCTGCAGCAGATGAATAGGGCGAGATGGCAACTCCAAGCATGAGAGAGGTATTTCTCAACTCTACATGGTATGCAGACCTAATATTTGTTTTGCATAATTTACAAGCTCCCCCTGGTTTGACTAAGACTAAAGCTAGATTTTTTAAGTTGAAAGAATTAAATTTTTGCATTCTAGAAGGCAAACTGTATTGGAAAGATCCTGGAGGTATTCTATTAAATTGTTTATTGAAAGATGAAGCTGACAAAGTGTTACAAGAATTTCATGTAGGAGAATGTGGTGGCCATCTAAACTGGAAGGTCACAGCCAACAAAATCCTCATAGTTGGATTCTACGGGCCCACCCTATTCGCTAATGTACACCATAAAGTGACTTCATATCATCAATGTCAGTTGTTTGAAGGCAAAAGGAAACTCCTTCCTCTACCCCTGACACTGATCTCAGTTGAAGCCCCTTTTCAGCAATGGGGATTGGACTTCATTGGAGAAATACACCCCCCTTCTTTAGGCCAGCACAAGTGGATTCTTACTGCCACTGATTATTTTACAAAATGGAGCAAAGTTGTACCAAGCAGGCAAGCCACTGATTCTGTTATTATTAAATTCCTTGAAAATAATATATTGTCTCGCTTTGGATGTCCTAAAAAGATTATAACTAATAATGCAGCTTATTTTCGATCGAAGAAACTCAAAGATTTCTGCAACCAGTATCACATTTGTTTGGGACATTCCACGGCTTACTACCCCCAGGGGAATGGGCTGGCGGAATCTTCAAACAAAACCCTGGTAAACATCATCAAGAAGACGTTGCAGGAAAACAAGAATTCGTGTCATAACAAGTTGGTTTTTGCATTATGGGCTAATAGACTAACCACCAAAATATCAATCGGTATGTCACCATATCAGTTAGTCTATGGCACAAAAGAAGTTTTTCCCACTTCCTTAGGAGTCCCCGTCATGAAATTACTCCAAGAAATACAAGGTGAGCCAAATGACTCACAAAGAAGGATCAATCAAATGATCCATTTGCAGTAGTCTAGGGAAGAAGTATTCAACAAGACTTAGGTAGTCCAAGAAAGCATCAAGAAGATTTTTGGTAAAAGAACCAAGGAAGATGATTTTGAGCTAAGAGATTTGGTGCTGAGATGGGACGCCCGAAATGAAGACAAGGGAAAGCATGGAAAATTCGATAGTCTGTGGAAGGGACCATACATGATTCAAGCATTCAGAAGAAACAACACTTTCTTGCTAAATAATGTTGATGGGACAGATCTGCCAGGAGAACCTGTAAATGGCAGAATGTTGAAACATTATTTACCACCTCAGTAGAGACTCGAGGTTTCACTCTCCATTGTACATACCATCTTTATTTTTCTCCTGCATTTTTGGAGTGAATAACTTTAATCAGTTGGTTGAAGCTCAAAGAGAAGGCCCTAAGCCGCTAACCACTGTTCTTCCATTTTTTGAGAATAAAACCAATCAATCAACGAAGGCGACTAGGCAGAAATTTTCAGAACGTCAGGAACCAGGATTCTTGGCACTTCACAGGGAAAGTACCATCCCCAGGTGGAGCTTCTATTATCACCCTATAAGTTATAGGATCAACTAGTGATTGGAATATTATCTCTCTCGAGTGTTTTTTGTTGACAAATGATTTTTCATTCTGTAA
>JASDQU010419466.1:0-10203 GCA_032191745.1 Picea mariana
AATATGGAAAACATATTGATGACAAGGCATGTTTTCTATCTTTTATCAAAAGAATGCATTGTTAAAGATGTTTGAGATATTTTTGCACATAGGTCAATGTCCTTTGGAAGAGTTTTTGAGAAGTCCATGAAATGTTTGCAGGCATGTGCAAGAACTCAAGAATTGTTTCTATTTCGGGAAGAAATTGATCCTTGCAAGAGAAGGTAATACACACTTCCTTTCATGGGATTAATACATGATAGTAGTGAATTGAAGTCACATTGAACAAGAAGACCAACATTCAAGTTGGCTTCGTGATTTCCAAGATGGAATACCTCCAAAATAGATAAGACAGAGATAGGAATTAGTGTTGAGTCAAGAATTCAAATTTGGATATTGCTCAAAGTTGAGAGTTGGTGAGTAGAATTCCAACTAGAGCTAGATCCATAGCTAGGGACCAGAGCCATGGGCCACATTTAGAGCTATTTTTAGGAGCCAATGTCATATCCACATTCCATAGGAGTAGATAGAAGGAACATTGATCCATATTGGTTTCCTTGATATTTTGGAGACCAAAAATCCCTTCAATGAGGAGGTGTGATCTAAATTGGATCCAAACCAATGAATGTGTAAGACTTAGTACTTGCAAGACAATTCAACAATTAACGAAGGTTAAGCAAACTATGTAAATAAATGCAATTGTAAAGTTTAATAAAAAAAAAGTGAATGTGAGAGAAAAAAATGAATTTCTCTTTCCTACAATCTCAAAATTCCCCCACACTCCACAATCTCACTCACCTGGTCAATTTTTATCATTGTTGGGTGAATTCTTCACTTTCTAGACTTTTATTACATCTCCTTGGATGAATCTTCATACCCTTTGGAAAAATTACTTATGCTTGGGTGAATTTATATCTCTATGGGCATTTTACTAATTCATGCCTAAGCGAGTTTACATCCCCTTGGGAATTTTTCTTTGTTCCTGGAAAATTTCACATGCCCTTTCACATTTCACTATTTTCCTGGACTATTTTACACACCCCTAGGAATTTTATTTCATTCCCATGTGACTCTATCCACTACCTGTTGATTCATTTACCTTGTATACTTCTAACATTGAGTGTTAAGATCTCAATCGATAGGAGAATTAATACAAGTGAATCCAAATGTCGAGCATCTCTTTATTAACTCCATTTTGGGTGATGGTATTTCTTGAATACACAAGATTGTTCATTTCCTCATGATGATCATTTAATTTTATGTTGTCCTTGAGTACATATGTATGCATATTCCAATATTGGGTACTATTGATATAGAGGAAGCCTTCCTTTCCTTTGTGAATGTTAGAGTGATCTCATTAGGATATGATGTCTTGAGTTAAATAATTGAAATGATGATTTGTTGAATGGAAAATGAGTGGCAATGAAACATTGTTTCCTTGGTAAACCTCAAGATTATTTTGTCATTTAATTTTGGTTTTTGGTATTGAAATACTCACTTGTACTAATGTTGGAACATGATGTTCCTACAAAAAAATTTCATGTCGTTAATGCTAGATAAATTAGGAGTTTATGACACTTATCCAACTGGTGATGGGAAACAATTGCATGGTGATACATGGGATGCCATTCCTTGATTAATTTCATTTAAATTGATGGTTTTCATTCACATGGATATATGTTAAATACTGAGAATTGTTGTTATCACTTACATGCTTGTTGGAGAATAAGGTTCAAGGAAGTTGCACGCTAGTTTGATGTGTGTAGAGTTACATGTCATTGAAGAATGAGGTTATTGTAAAGGTTTCACAGAGAATGGGACTTTTAGCTAGCCCAAGAAGAAGAAAACAAATATCCTTGTACATGTCAGGGAATATAGGCCTAGTGGCCTTTATGAAGACATAATAATTTGGACAAGCCTACAAATAGGGATAAGATAGAGAAAACATTTTTTTTTATTTCCACAAGGATCTATGTTGGTGAAGCAAGTGGGCTACAATTCCCTCATTTATGAATTGGGAACGCATCTCTGACTTTGGCTCATGGTTTTAACTTTGACTCTAGCTCTAGATTTTGCTCATGGATTTGACTACTGGATTTTGTTTTGGATATGGCTATGGCTCTAGTTTCTAGCTCACTTACTACCACAATATAGGATTCTATTCATTGAGTCTCACCTATAATAAATCTCCAAATCCAACCATTGCAATCCAAATTCATTCCCATCTATCTCAGAGTTGGATATGGTCCATCTTTATAATCAATGAAGCTGAGTTTAATGTTGGTTTGTGATTTTTCAATGATATCCCACTATCCATTCCATCACGTAACAACCCCACAAAATGAAGTTTTTTCTACCTTCTTCTACTATGATCAATTGCTTCCTAGTATGAAAACAAATATTTCATGCCTATGCATGCATATAAGCACTATATCTATGAAGCAATGTAATTTTGATTAAAACCTTTGCAAGAAATCACAATTCATCATATAACATTCTATTTTCCTTGGCAGTTGTCATGGAGTTCTCAAGAACCCCCATGTAAGATCATTGAACTCCATGCACCATTCTTTGGCATGGCATCTCCAAGAAGGGGTTCGTATGATGCAATATCAAAAAATACAATTATATTGTGGCTACCCTAGGAATCAACCTATTTTCCATCTTGTTGTTGTCACTAATATTCTATGTTGTTATATATCATTGGATAGCTTCTACTCCTTGGAATAGAGATGTAGGAAAATCTTCATGTTCTTCAATCTTCACTTTCCACTCACCTCTCCTGGTTACGTAGTTTCTAAGTTAAAGATCTAGATTAATTCACCAAAACGTTTCTTCCCCATGGCCTCTCAACTTGTAGTGGTGGAAAAATTTCTTGGCACTATTGTATGGACTACTTAACATGCTTATTTTCTCCATGCGCCTATAAATTTCATGTTGGTTTGGTGACATTTTCATTCAATTCCTTCTTTGGAAGCTATCCAGATTGTGGTATGTGGCTTACCTCCCCCAACATGAAGTCACATGATAGCCTTTCTTCCCACATAATTAGCATACCTCTAAGTACCAACGGATAATAAAACTATGGTCTTTCTTCTTACAACAATGACAAATAAGGGATGCCTTACTTAATGACTACCCACAATTCTTCTTCTTCTTATTCCAACTAATCTACTTGTCACTTCTACTAAGTGTAGGTGTAGGTTAAGTATTTGAAAACTTTTCATCACTGTCATTTTGCAATACACCACAATAAGGTCAAGATGGTAGTGGGATGCCACCTTCATGTACTATTGATCTTTCTTTTGATGAGCAAGCTAACTCCACCATGTTCTTTTCCTTCAAAAACATGATATTAGATTTTGTGGCCTTTTCCTCTCTACCATAGAAACCCAAGCCTTCGTGATTAACCCTATGTTAAGCTATAGTGGGGCTTAGGATGTCTTGTCTTCTCTTTACTATCCCTTTTCCATCATATCCCATCAAGCTTAAAAATTTCGATCCTATGTCTCTAGTATGATTTTCAAATTCACTAAGCTACTTTTTGGAAATGTTTACAGAAGGTGATATTACCAGAGTTGTATTTTCATGGTGTTGTCTTCGGTAGTGGAAATGGAAGGTGGATTTACTTCTTTGTTCTCTTGGACAACTACTTGAAGCTTTGTCAATTCCTCCTCCTTCTCTACAATATCTTGTTAGATTTGAGCCATCATTTGAGTTCCCCTGTCCTCCTACTAATTTCCCAACTAGATGACCTTCTCTCCCAAGTGTACAAGTTGAACTCTACTCTTGTCCCAATCTGTCATAGCCATAGTTAGGGAGTCTTGGTGTTCAATGATTTTCTTCTTTAGTAAATTGGAAATGCTCTTGTTGAGATATCAAGGTTCTTCTCGATATCTCTCATCCTTTGGTTAAACATTTGGATTCATTCCTTCAAGTGCTTATTCTCTTCTTGAAGTTGAGCATTGATGGCCTGCAAGTCTTTCAATCTCTCTGTATTTTTTGTACCCATGTTGAATTTGCATTCTCTTCAAAATTTTGGTATTTGCATCACAATCAAGGATTCAATTGCTCTGATACCTTATGATCCATAATTAAGAGTCGTATATCCCACTTGCTTCAACAACATAGATATTGTGGTTAATTAACTTCTAATCTTTGTTTTGTTGTCTTATGCAAACATCTCTATCCTATGAATGGTTGTAAGGCCTTTGTTCTTAGTGTATCCTACACACAAAAACTAACTAATAATGATAATAATAAATGATATTTCGAGTGCAAACTTCTCATATGTTATAACCAGGTAGGAACATGAGGATTGACTATGTTTCTCTACTTCAATGCTTTTCCCTACTCTTGAGATATGAGAAGATGGTTGTGTTTGCAGTGTCAAACAAATTCCCAAGTAGTAATCTCACTACCTCCATATCTTCCCATTCAATGTGCACGCACGCGCGCGCACGCGCGCACACACACACGCACACACACACACACACACACACACACACACACACACACACACACACACACACACATGATATCTACACATGCCTACATAATGCTCTTCCCATGCTACTTTCATCTTTATGCTGGCAAGGGATTTTGGAAGTGGTAGCAACAAACATTATGGAGATTGTATCTCTCAACTTAGCAAGAGGTCGATTAAGAACTCTAGTAAATACACTACTTATTCAAGTGAATGGAAAATTGAGTTGTGGAAGCAATTTGGTTAAGAAGATATGATGCCAATGGAAAATATGCATGCAACATAACTACTAGAATGTGAATTAAATCATGGTGCTAGAGCCAATGATACAATCAAAACATAGACTACAGTTCTCAAAGATGATTCTAGTGGTTATTTCAGAGAACCCATAGACACGAAAATGATTTGGATTTGGGGTTGCAGTCACAAAATATCCAATGCACTTTCCACCAAAAGACAAATGTGGGCGCCATTCAACATACATAGTGAATCAATATGAATATAGAACACTTCTATACAACCCTCCATAGTTGCATATGGCCCATACGACCATTGTGCGACCTCATATGGTTTATGTGATGCATGTAGGGATTGTAATTGGTGTTAGAAAAACAAGATCATGGAGAATTAAAATAAGACAAATGTGGAAATAAAACATAGAAGATACACAATACAATAGAGACATAGATATGCGTGGTTCAACCAGTGTGGGCAACGTCCACCAGAGAAATTTCCAGGTCTTTTCTTTATTATTATCCAACAAAATGAAGGGATACAACCTACAACATGCCTGTTGTAACTTCCTCTTCTTTTTCTCATAGTCTCCTTACTCAGAATACAATAATCACACACATACACAGTTGTAACACAATTCCCTCATAAAAGAGGGTTTCCTTCTAGGGAAAAAACCCTAACATAACTTCTACCATCAGATCTGCGACCTTATAATGAATGGTCCAAATTGACTACAAAATTACAATATTTTACAAGGCAATTTTTCCTTTGGGGGATTCGCCCCCAAGCCCTTGTTGGCCCCCGAACCCTGCAGGGGGAGCAAACCCCCACCCCCTGCAACTCCCCCATGTGGAGGGGTGTACAATCTTCATAGGGTATCAACACCGAGGTGTACAATCTTCATAGTGTATAAACACAGATGAAAACAACGACCAATGAATCATGAAGATAATCAGGCTCGACAACCAACAAATGGCTCAGAGGATGTGTATGACCTCTTGCATAGCCAAGGTTAACCTCAAATTCATCTTGTTAGATAAGAGAAGATCTCAAAGGAGAGGGGTATAACCCATGTAGAGAGAAAAATGCCCAACAATGCTTAAAAACACCCAATAGTCCACCAAACTCAATTACACTAATTTAAAAACCTCCTATAGAAGTTCAATGACTCTTTTGTGGCAGCCATTGATCTCTAGGCATGGAAATGCATCCTATGGTGGTAGTAATATAGTTGTTATACTCTCTATTCTAGACAATGAAAACCAATAATATACTAAATCCACAAGTTCAATTACATATCCCTCTCATTTACACTCCCACTATTCAATAGCGACCGTTTATATCAAAGAGAAGCTCTCTTATCAAGACATAAACAAGTTGATATAGTAAAATTATAACACACAAATAAAACATTGCACATAGAGATATTGTGTACCCTAGAAACCCAAATGGGAAAACCAAGATTCAATGGTTGCCTAGTTGCCTAATTTTGACAATTTGTGGTCACAATGCAAGATACATGCTTATCATAACTTAGTTGTCAACTTACAATGAGGACAGGCATCATTGAATACTATTTGTGAACGCTTGCTAACTCATCATTTTTATTCAATGAAAACCACACCCCCTAAAATAACTTTTTTTGTGGTCCTTAAGGAGTAAATTTCACTCTTGCCAAATAACTCTATGTTTGGGGCCATTAACCTATTTCCTTATGTCCAAGGAAAAAGAGATTTTAACCAATAAAAAACAATTTAAAATCTTACTCCAAAACTAAAATATCTAAATAATTTATATAATCTTTTAAATTTGTTAACAAAATAAACAATAAATTGTATTTAAAATATTTTAACCCCCCCAAAAAATATATGTGTTTTAGTTAGTGGAGATAAAAAGATTAAGAAGCTTTAAGATGTAATTCTTTTGGCCTTAATCTAAAAGTTCTAGTAAATGACTCTTTTTAGGCAATATTTTCTAGGGACATTTGCCCCAAATCCAGCTAAAAATTGTTAGATCCACAGATTTTAGTGATTATTTCTGTATAATCCTAGTGACTAGAAGCTTTTCAGCATAGTGAATCAATTTCTGTATTCAAAAATAGATTTTAAACAACAAAAAATAGTAATTTGTTACAAATTTATATAACCTATTCTCATTCCAGCAAAAAAAAACATTTCATAGAACGTTTAAACAAAGCCATTTTATTCTATGCTTGTTCATTTTCCAATAGGAAAATTATCTCAATTATATTACTAATATAATTCTTTTACATCTATGCCTCCATACCAAACAAAAAAATTGACCATATGACTATGAGTGGAGACCAGTTCAAAAAGTATCATATCTAGATAAATTTAGCTATTCACATCAACAAAAAAACAAAGGGCAGCAACAACAAGAAAACAAAATAAGACAGCAATACTAAAGGAAGTTGATATGTCTCCTTTGTCCAGATATACCATTGATCCAATGATTGAAAAGAATGCATCCTTCTAGTTCTCCAAGCACTTGCTTTGATTGGTGATTTATATCCTTGTTGAAGTCCCAGGGATCAATCACTACTTTGGAATTGCCCAGAATTTGTAAGCAATTGACTGATAGATGAGAAGCCATAATAAGAGTAACCAATGCTTTTAAAAGTTCATCTTTTGTATTAGTTCTTCTGCGACAGTTGTATGCCCATTTTGTGACAAAATGATCTAGAAATTTTATAACTCCACCAACTCCACAACATAATCCATCCTGTTGGGCAGCCCCATCAAAATATGCAATTGAAAACTTGTTTTTCTACTGTAACATAATACTACTGGGGGAGTTTATCCTTTTTTTTCCTTCATTGCGGAGATGCTGAACAAGGGATATTTATAGATCACCCCAAGATGAGAAGGTGTATTTCCCTAAAAAACGACTTTGTTCTTTTAGTTCCAAATGTTCCAGCAAATAATTGCAGCCAAAGTCTATGGAGCCAACTTATCCTCATACCAATTCTTAATGCATTCTGCCAGAGTAACACCAAACCAATTAATTTTATAACCATGCATTATTCTTACCTTGCTACAAACAAACTGGATAAAAGGACAGTGAAGGAATAAATGGTGGATAGTTTCTGAATCCTCATTACATAAATAGTATAACCCAGGACCTTCTCTGCCTCTGGACTGAAGAATATCCCAGGTGAGTATCTTGCCAACCAAATAAATAGTTTAATTTTCAATTGGATTTTCCATTTCCATATCGTTCTAAGCCAGCCCCCGAATTTCCTTGACAGAATGGCCCAATATTTTTTTTTTACAGTTGGTATTCCGGAGTGATCACCACCTGTCCATAGCAATGTGTTCATATGCTTGTTCATATTAACCAACAAACAGTGCGGATCATATTTGTTCAATAAAAGCTTTAATCTAAAAGCTAGCAGTTCCCTCTCTCACTCCACGACGTTCACAACACATCATACTTGTTCAGGTAGAAGCTTCAATATGAAATCTATCAATTCCATTCCATTCCAGGGTACCATACCAGCGGTACCATTCCATTCCACATTCACGTTTTAACATGGTATGTGCAGACATGTGAAGGGTTTATGTGAGTCCCAGGCAACAACTATTTTGCCAATTTATTATCCGGCGAGCCAATGAATAACTGTTGGTTAAAATACTGTGTTGCGGTGAGCAGAGTAAGATCCACCTGCTGTGTTATCGTGCAAACCCTGAGCCGCCTGACGTTAAAGACTGTTGCACGCCGTCTAGCGTGTAAATCCAGGCGGCCGTTTATTTGGCCATCTGTTAAAAGCCATCGTAGTCGTTCAGAGTTCTAGAACCATATATAGTACATAATTTTTCAATAATTTTTCAATGTGATAAGCGGCTGCCATTAAAAGGAAGAAAGCTGGCCAATGCATCTGCCACCCATACACGTCCATGTTATCTGTCACATATATCCGAATCCACGGCAACGCTAGCCTATGCTATGAAATTGTAATGGAGATGCTGTGCTATGAACTTCGGTAGCGTCTCTTCCCTTTGGTTCTCAGAATTGGGCAACAGAAGTAAGTTTTTATAAATTTGTAATTCTGATAGAATTTTAGCAATATGAGTCAATTCAAAGCCGCGCAAACCCTAAATGTATAACAACATTTTAGGTTAAACATTAAACTTCTATCATTAATTTAGAATTTTGAAAAATATAAATATTTATAAAATTCCATATCAACATTTTTACATCCTTAATAAAACTTAAATCATATTAAAACTTTAATTATATTTTAAAGTTTTACTAATTTTTTTGACAGAGGTATTCTACAGTCCAGTATTGTATTACTAGCATGGCCACTTAAAACCGTGGTTGATGAACGCCAAAAGGTGTGAACAAAAAATGAAACGCACAGCCACAAAATGAAGCAAATGTTAAAAGGTAAATAGGTAAATAGGTGAACGGATGCATTCAAAAATACAAGAAAGTTATGAAGAGGAAATCACATTCATTGGTTTGGGAGGACGACTAAGAATATGCCAGCATCTTCAATTGTTAGCCATCAGATTAGATTAGGTGGATGTGTGATTACTTTCTTAAGCTGACCTCTATCACTATTAAATAATAAAAAAAAAAATTAAGTAAAAGAAAATTGTATATATAGCCTCTAATATATGTATATATATGTTTGATGTTTGAGATCATTAAATTTCCAAATTGCACTTTAAAAAGACCTTGGCTAAATGTTCTATCTTTTGGGTTTTTTGGTTGGAATTGGTTGGAATCCGGTGATGTAAATTTGGACAAAATCTCTATTTTCGATTGTTTAAATTGCCTTTCTGAATGCATAAATGGATTCAGCCTGCTGAAAAACCCCTAGAAAACTCTGATTATACAAACTTAGCCACTCAAATCTGCAGATCCAACCATTCATCACCAAATTTCCGACAAAATCAAACAAAAAAAATTGCCAAAAAACTTCCAAAAAATAGAACTACTACCTTTAAACCTATTAAAAAAAAATTTACAATTCAAAAAATTTGATCCCTCTAAAAACTAATATGATCTCTAAAAACTAATATGATCTATACTGATTATCCTAATTTACTCATAATTTCATGATTTACTATGATTTACTAGCCCCATAACTTACTCCCTTTACCATCCAATGGAATTTGCATTATTCTTTACAATGTCCCTGAAGCATGCATTGAGACTGACACCGATCTTCAAAATGTCCCTGAAGCATGCATTGATACTGACACTGATCACTTCAACGCCATGTACATACAAATTACATTCACATATGGAGGAAATTTGACATTTTATAGAATTGCGAGGAGATTAAGAGGGAGCTTCCTTTCATTAGCAAATGCATGCCACAGTTAAATTTAACTAAGCATCCACATTTTTAGAGTTGATTTTAATAGTCATAAAATCATAGGTTTTGCATGATATTTTGTAATTGTAAATAAAATATTGCATTGTATTAAAAATAATATAACTTTCTACTTGAATAAATACATAGAGATGAA
>JASDQU010419471.1:0-10203 GCA_032191745.1 Picea mariana
TACTTTCTATTTCTGTCTTGCTTTGAGCATATATAAGCTCAGCTATTTCCTATTGTTAGAATGACTTCTGAATCTCTTCAGTTCTGTTCTGTACTTCTTCATACATTTGAATATACTATTCTTTTCTCTCTGCATTTCTCTGTCCTTCACAATTTATCATATGTTGGTTCATGTGTATAATTCAGTTGGATACCATCATTTATTTTGTCTCTCAGCAAGGTAGTTGAGTTTCATTCAACTTAATGTTCATGGCTAGCAACATGAATAATTTCTTTACTTAACCCTTTAAACATTGTTATAATATAAGTAGATTTAATCATAGTTGAAATTTAGTAATAAATTGTTAAATCTACAGAATTAATAGTTAAGTCTGTATAATTTGAGTGTTTTAAGATTAAGATTTTTCAAAACAATTTAGTTTGTTTATATATTCAGAAATTCAATTTAAAGTTTAAACAACAAAAAACTGAAATTTTACCCAAATTTATATCTCTTAATTTCAATAAAAAACACCAAAATATAAAACAATGCCCTAAAAGCTTTGAGCTGTTGGTCCTCATTTTCTTCATCCGATCTTCAAGCCTTCTGATCACCATGACGAGGCCATCATGGTACTGAGTAGAATTCATAGTCATGTTTTATATATGGTTAATAGCTTTTAAGTGGGAAAAGTGTGATTTGTGAGTTTTGTATTTAGAGAAGTCTAAATGTGTTCTCTAACTAAATATTAAGATTGTAATGTTGATTATTCATAAATTTTTATAATAATAAAAATTAAATCATATTAATGATTGGAAGAAGGGAAATATGTTAGACATTTTTGTTAATATTGTTTTATTAATTCACAATATTAATATTGAACAAGGTGATCTTAATATATATGCACATCATAGTAGATCATATTAAGTGATAAGACCAATTTAATATTTTATACAAAATTAAAATCAAAGTAATAATAAATTTAATATTTTAAATAATAATCATTCACAAATTTTTACAATAATATTAAAATCAAATCATATTAATGATGGGAAGAAGTGGAATCTCTTTTACAAATTGTTTTATATCAATCCATATTATCTATAATAAAATCAAATCATATTAATGATGGGAAGAAGTGGAATCTCTTTTACAAATTGTTTTATATCAATCCATATTATCTATAATGAATTGAGAGTTGCTTGGTACTAATTAATATATATAACTTGGGATCTTTAAATATTGAGAAATTTCTTTTTCAATTTTTTATTTTATTTCATTATATAGAGATAAATAAATGAGTGTATTTTATACTACACTCATTAGGTGTATTTTGATTAACATTAGTAGTAGCACCACTATGATCTACATGATGGCATGTCTTATTTATGTAGAAATTTTGAAATACTTTTTCCTTTTAAAGTGATATTTAATTTTTATTACTTAGTAAATTTCATTTATTTAATTTAATTAGTTTAATTTGTTGTAAAGATGTATTTTTTTCTATTAAACTATTTAAAATACATTATTTAAATTAAATTTTGTGATCTGGATTATATTGAGAACTAAATGAGATACAAACAAAACTATATCAAAGAACACAAAAATACACTAAAATCCAATTTTTATTAATGAATAAAATAAGAGAATATTGTAGAACATACACTATCTAGAATGGTGGTAGCTTATCTATGAAGAGAAAGAGATGTCGGCAAGGCTTATTTGCAAAAATATAATACAATGGGTCACAAGAATGGCCTTTTAACATAAAGCAAGAAACCTAAAGGTCCAAAACCCTAACCCTAGGAGGTGAAGCACCAAAAGGTTTGCGGGATCAAGGTGGTTAGTTGATGCGTCAACTTTTTGGGGGCACAAATTTTGCATACAATCTCTGATTGGTGCATTTAGTAGCTTGTTGGAAATATCTATTCAAGAAGTATAATTATTGGCAGGGCTCGAACATGCCAACCCTAGGCCCTCAAATGGCCAAAAAACATCGTTTAGGGACTCAAAACAACCTCAGAAGTTTAGGACCTGAAAATCATAACAAAAATGGCCAAGATGGAGAATCATGATGAGTTAGTGGAAGAGGTGGGTGGCCATCGATATCCACTTGGATCAGTCCTCCCCCCGCTTAGGAAGCAATGGTCTCCATTGTGTCAAGTTCCCTCAAGAGATGGGAAAACTTTTTCTACCTTGGTGAGCCACTTGCCTTGCTAAAGTAGTTGTCTTTTGACAACTTGATAGAGCTATATGTTCTACTCGCGGGTGTCCTTCATCCTGATGTCCATGATCCTATCCACTGGAGCTTGTGCAATGAATTCAGGATTCAGTTATGTAGGGGCCAATTGCTCAGCCACCTTCGAGGTGTCCAATAGAGGTGGAAAATATGGTCGAAACAACTGCACATTAAATACTGGGTGCAATCCAAAGAAATGAGGAATACTCAATTCCAAAGCATTGACCCCCACATCCTTGGTGATGGTGTAAGGCCCGTATTGAAGTGGTCTAATATTCCTATGGGGGCCTGTGAGGCACTCTTTTTGCAAATGCAACCACACCTGGTCTCCAGCCTGAAACTTGTGAGGAACCCGATGTTGGTCATGTCGTTGCTTATACTTGGCGTTGGTCTTCTCCAAGATATCATGAACCTTTTGGAGGTGTTGGATCCATTCGATAAATTTTTTTACTTTGTTTTCCTCGTTTTGATCATGGTAGGATTCTGTCGGGGAAGTTGGAATGGGAAGAACTACATTAATAGGGGCCAATGGATGGAATCCCAAGCACACCTGAAAAGGGATGTGGCCAATAGGACTGTGGAGGGCTTTGTTATAGCTATGTTGAATATATGGGAGGCTTTCATCCCATGTATGTGGATGCTTGGAGTTGTACATGCGCATGATATGCAAAATCATCCAATTGAACAACTTTGTTTGTCCCTTTGTTTGGGGATTAAAGACAATCGATTTCATCAGCTTGGTGTCCATTAGAAACCATAGGCTGGACCTGTTATCCCCAAATTCTAGGGATAAATAAGGAGATGATGTCTCGAGGCCCTCGAGTTGCATACATGGAGTACCGAGAGACAGCCTGACCAGCACTGTTCACTTGCACAGACAGAGACCCACCTGGCCACCACAGCTTCGGGTTCATCGTGACGGTATCTAGCACATCAGTTGGCTTCCGAAAGGCATTGGGTCTTGCTCCATGAGGTGCAAGTCAAATATTATGGTGAGTGTCATTTCAATATTTGAGGCATTTGAGTTTGTTTCATCTATTACTTCTTTTGATTATGTAATGTTTGCTTGGACATTATGCTCTTTTCCCTGTTTCACTTTGGTGGTTGACATTGCGTCCTAGTAAGTGGGTCACCCTTAGGGATAGGATTTCTACTGGAAGGTCCTCTTGATGAGTCATCGTGCCATTTCCGACCATACTTGTCACCTTCCACACTTCATTCCCTCATCTCCTTACCTTTTGATATTTTTGGGTGTACTGACCCAAGAAGGGGTTGTCCCTCATTTCATGGGAAGAAGGGGCTAAAGGCCCAGAGGTTTGTAGCTGGCAAAAGATAAAATCCAACCATTAACCTTCTAGATGCTTTGCTAGGGATCCTGAGGACAATGAAACATCTCTCATAAGAAACTGATGGGACCCATGAAAAATAACTAATATAAAATGCCAACCAAGGTGGAGCATGTGTGGGTATTGTTTTTAATGCTCAGGTAGAAGCCCCACACATGTGTTCAACTTGGGGAAGCATGATGTGACGAGGGTAGAGTCAAGATGGACATTTTTTTTCATGCTTAGGTAGAAGCCCCACCTTGGCTTCAACCCAGAAACATCTTAAAAGAATAAAAGACAATAAATGGGCTTGAAAAAAGGTTGTATTGAAAATGAAGGTGCGACACACCCTCTACAAAGGCACCCATAAATGAGACACTACAACCCCTTGTATGTCATGAACCCCATGCCCCAAAATTTTTCCCCCATCCATGTCACCTCATCCACATGACTTAGAGAAAGGTCCACTCGGGAAACACCCCTAAAGTTGAGGTACGATTCACCCAATAGGTCGTTTTTTCAACTCTCCCATACCTAAACCTGACAAATTGCATAGGGTCTTTGAGCATTTGTTTATATTTGATGAGGTAGTTTGGATGTGCATGCTTATATGGCTCTTTTATTGATTTTATTTACTCATCATGATGCATTTGACTTGAGATACTTGGAGGGCGTATTCATTGTCTTTGCAGGACCTAGTTGGTGGACAGTTTTGGAAGAACAAGCCTAGCTTGGGCTTCTTTGGGGCTTGAATCCCACAAGTTGGAGGCCAAGGGACCACACTCCGGATGATGATGAAATTCCTTTGGAGGCCTAGAGGACACATTGGAGGATCTTACCCAACCCCTACATGCCAAACTACTTGCTTGAAAGGGCCAAAACATCACCTTTTGAGGACTTGACATCACTTAGGGCTAGGTTGTGGTGGTGATGATGGACATTTGGCACTTTTTGAAGGAAGAGGCCCATGGATCATGGAAGAAAGTTTTTGGTTGAAGACAATTTGCCTTTGGAGGCCTAACGCTCCCTTCTCCAACTCAACAACTTGACCAAAAGTGCCAAACGTTGCCCAAAAAAGGGGTGACATCATGTTTCTAGGGTTTCTTTTATGTGCAAAATATGAATTAAATAATGTTGTTTTTGTAAAGGGGAAAGATAAGGGTTGTTGACCCCTTATCTTGTGTTTTACCCTAAATATTGTGGACAAACATGTTTTAGAACATTTTGTATAAATGGAGATCAACTCTATTTCATTTGGATCATAGCTCTCCCATTGTAATAAGACATATTGGATGAAATTTGCTCCCTCTTGGGAATTTTCGGTATCTCTCTCTTTTGAAAATGCTTCTTGGTGATATTTCTTGGTGGATTCCTGAGCTAAAGTGGTGCGCCCCTCATGAAGGCTTATGTTCTCACTCTTGGATGGTAATTTTCTTTGAGAACTAGGGTTTGATCTCTCTCCCTCTTGGAATTGGTAAGGAAAATATGCATTTGTTAGTTCTTTCTTGTTTGTTCTTGGTCATTATTGGTTGAAACCCTAGGAGGAGTATGTTGCATACACTCTCCATTAAGGTTCATCTTATTTTCTAAGATTACAAGTCATTTTTTGGTAAGGGTTGCTAGGAAAAGTACGAGTGTGTACACCCTCCTAGATTTAACCTAGTTTGATTGTCATGCCATAGGGAGTAAGAGGATTTACACCCCTAGGGATATTGTTGATCCAAATCATACTTATGAGACTCCATTCACCCATTTTTAAAGGCACTAATCTGAAATTTTTGCATTGGAGAAATAAATTGTTTACATTGGTAAACATGTTTTGGTGGGATATCAATCTTGTTCAAGTTGGAAGCTTTTCTACATGTTAAGAGCTTGTCAAAGCCACCAGGGTGTCTTGATTGGATTGGTCTTATTAGAGCTGTAAATAATTAAAATCTACAACCATTAGGGCTGCACAAACATTTCTTTTGATTACTTATAACTCGCTTTTCAATTGTCAAAATTTGCTAAAAGTTTGCCAACATAATCTACTAGTCCTAGCGCATCTTTTGGGTGGATTCTTCGCAAGTTTTGGTGGTTGGTTTTTATGCTATAACAACTTGTTTTCTACAGCCATAAGGCTGCAAATATATCTCTGCAATACTTGTCTATAACATCCTTACATCAATGCTACAACTTGTTTAGACAAACTTATCTCGGCTCTGAGGAAACCCTAATCAGTAGCCTCCTCGGGCCCCCTAGCCGCCTCTTAGCCGCTCCTCGGCCCCTCTTCGCCCCCCTCCATGGCCTCTGCGATCCCGGACCCCGATCCCCCCCTTGAATTCCTCGACGAAGTCGTAGCCTTCAAAGCCCTTGTTGGCTCGCTTCCACCTCCTCCGGCCTGACAAACCACCTCCCAGTTTGTCAAGAAACTGGATCAGATTCCAGAAATCTCGATCCCCAACACAACTGCGAGGCAAAAAGCCCTCTCCTTTTCTTCGCGAGCCCTGGTCGGACAGTTCATGGGCTTGTGGCCTTCCCCGCGACAAATAGACCTTTGGATTGAGCGAAACTGGCATCCCCTGGTCCAATGACGGATGAACCACTTCTTCTGCAGTAAGGGTTTTTACATTTTCTACTTCGAGCTGAAATCTAATAGAGATCTAATCTTTAGAAATGGACCTTACTTCTTTGGTCCTAGAGTCCTCTACTTAAACAGTTGGACACCTGATTTGGGTCCTAAAAACGATATCCCCTTAGCAGTACCAATCTGGGTACGGCTCCCCCATTTTCCTTTTCATTGTTGGGGAGATGAAGTGTTAAAAAGTATAGGAGATGCACTGGGGAAGTATATTGATAGGGTAGAACCCAAATCCAACCTCTATTCCTGTGTGAGAATTTGTGTAGAAGTAGATTTGGAAAAAGGGCTCCCAGAAGCAATCAAGCTAAAACTAGATGACTGGACTCACATTAAAAAACTAGACTATGAACAACTGCCATTCAAATGTAAAATCTGCCATGAATATGGTCATTTCGCAAAAAACTGCCCTAGCACCAAACAATCTTCAAAAAATGATACACCCTCCCAAGAAGATGGCTGGCAGCAGGTCCAGAAAAAAAATGGCAGTGGTAAAAGCAATGGACCTTGTGCTAGACCCTCAGGCTCCCAACCTCAAGCAGAATCGTCAAGGCAAAATACGGCTCCAAAATCCCCGCCTAAAAAAGCCTCTTTGTTGCACACCAATCCCCCCCCAGCAGCAACCCCTTTGAGCCCCTAGGCGATCCGCCCTCAAAGATGAACCCTCCACCACCACCACTCCCTCCCCTGTTCCCCAACCCAATACTCAGTGACATCAATGACGATCCCGACACAGAGGACCCTACCTCGGAAGACACAGATCCACCGGTGCAACAAGAAAATACAAGCTCAAATCTGCATGCACAAGACCCGCATGAAAGAGAAGAAGGAGAACTCCCACCGGAAAAACCAAGGAAATCGGGCGGTGCTCAAACAAGGAAGTCAGAGAAGAAGTAGCAGCCAGAGAAAAAGCACAAGGGAAAGAACAAACCATTGAGCACACTATCAACATCTCAACACGAAAGGCGGGGAATAAAGGAATGGAACACTCGGCCCTAGGCAGCCGAGCCTCCTCAAACCCCCTTCAATGATTTTTCTCTCTTGGAACTGCAGGGGCTTCGATAGTAAGCTAAAAACCGAAGCTCTAAAAGACCTAAGAAGATTGGTCAATCCTTCAATTATCCTCCTTAAGGAAACCAAAATGGAAGCAAAATCCATCTTAGAAGCAACAAGCAGACTCTACAAAAATACCGGCGGCACGACAGTCAGCTCTCAGGGTGCATCTGGTGGTATTGCAACTCTTTGGAACGAGCAAATCTGGAGCTCTGAGGTAATCTCCGACACTCAAAATTGGATCCTTACAATCCTAAAAAACAAACATAATAACAGTTTCATCACGGTAATAAATATCTATATGCCAAACACCTACAGAGATAAATTGGCAACCTGGACCTCTCTTTCAGATCTACGAAACTCTGTAGATCTCCCCTCTTGTATAATCGGAGGAGACCTTAACAAACACCTCAGCCCTGGGGAAAAAAAAGGAGGAAGCAAAGTCAGAGACCCTTTCTCTGAAAACTTGGCAGATCTTATGTCGGATTGGGACATGCAGGACATCAAGCCAGTCAAAGGGATTTTTACTTGGACCAATAGAAGGGTCGGCCTCCAGCACATCGCAGCCCGTCTAGATCGCTTCCTTATCAATAGTTACTACCTACTCTCCCCTCTAGATATATCCTCCCAAATCCTCCCCTCCGCCATCTCAGACCACAAGCCCATCACTCTCTCCTTCCGCCCCCCTCAGAACTTTGGTCCCCTCCTCTTTCATTTCAACTAGCTATGGCTGGAAAACCGGGACGTATTCTCGCTTGTTGCTGAAGCCTGGACTACCTCAATTTCAGGATCCCCCAACTTTGTCTGGGAGAGTAAGCTAAAGGTCGTCAAGACAACTCTCAAAGAATGGGTTAAAACATCCTATACAACCCCGCATCAAGAGGAGCAGGAAAGACTTGAGCAACTCAGACAAATTCAGCAAAAAATTGAAATAGACCCTGTAACAGAAGCTCTAATGAATCAAGAAAAAGAAGCGCAGCAACATCTCTAGGCCACGCTGCGTAGAGAGGAGGAGCACTGGAGATTGAAGTCCAGGAATCTTTGGATAAAGGCTGGAGATTCAAACACTTCTTTTTTCACAGGCAAGCACAATCCCGAAGGAAAAAAAACACTGTCACAACAATCACCTCCACCACGGGACAACAAATTGACACCTATGACCAGATAAAAGCAAAAGCCTTCCAACACTACAATACTCTTTATCAGCAACCAAGGGAGGAATCACTACAAGAGGAGGTTGACAGCCTGCTGCCGAACATCCCGAGCTTGGTCTCTGATGCAGAAAACAACCAGCTAACACAAGAAATCACCGAGGAAGAAATGTGCAAGGCAGCATGGAGCCTTGAGCCTGACAAAGCACCGGGGCCCGATGGGTTTCCCATCAGTTTCTTCCGACATTTTTGGGACGTCATCAAAAGGGACCTAAAAAAAAATGCTAAATTACACTCTGTGCAAGCAAAAAATTGGAGGTTCTACCAATTCCACCTTTCTTGCTCTTATCCCCAAAGATTCCAACCCCTCAAATTTCACCCGCTTCCGCCCAATCTCGCTTTGTAACTACTACAAAATCCTGACCAAAATCATTGCAAATCGCCTCAACCCCCTACTTCCCAAACTAATCTCTGAAAACCAGATCGACTTTCTAAGGGACAAGCAGATAACAGACAACATTGTCTTGGTACAAGAAGCCATCCATTCCTACAGGAAAAATAAAACTCCTGGAATGGTTGTAAAGCTAGACATGGCAAACGCCTTCGACAGAGTAAAACACAACTTCCTCCTCTCAGTCCTAAAGGCTTATGGGTTTTCAGAACACTTCATTAATTGGCTCAAAGCCTGCATCAGTAACCCCTGGATCTCCCCCCTTCTCAACGGGCGCCCAACAAATTTTTTCAAAGCAAGCAGGGGCCTGCGACAGGGCTGCCCTCTCTCCCCCTCCCTCTATATCCTCTTAGCAAACTCCCTTAGCCGCAAACTGGAAGCGGAAAGAAGATCAGGAAAACTCCCAGGCTTGCACATAACGAGAGGAATCAAAGACATAAATCATTCCCAGTTTTTTGATGACACCCTTTTGCTAGGAGTAGCGACAATACATACTGCCAGCCGCTTTCAAAAGATTCTCAGTTCTTTCCTCGCTGCTTCAGGGGGTAAGCTGAACACTATCAAGTGCAGAATATATGGATGGCACGTCCTGGGACATGTAAAGGAACAAATCGCCAGAATTTTCGGTTTTTCCATTATCACCACTTGGAACCACTTTAAATATCTAGGAATGCCCATCTTTCTCAATCGTTATAGCTCTACCACCTAGCTTGGTATAGTGGATAAAATTGCAGCAAGGATCCGGAGTTGGGGTGGTCAATGGCTAAATCTTGCAGGGAAAGAAGTCCTAATCAAATCAGTCCTTTCCTCTCTTTCAATTTTCCAATGTTCAGGACTCCTTGCGCCTAAAAACATTCCAGAGAAAATTGGTAAATCCATAAGATGTTTCCTCTGGGTAGGAGGTAAGACGAATAGAATGAAATTCCACCTCATAAATTGGAAGCAGGTATGTCAACCTTACAACAGAGGAGGCCTGGAAATCAAGGACCCAGCCATCATGAATCTATCTATGGGAGCAAAATTAGCTTGGTGGCTTGTAACAGGAAACTCAGACTGGTGGAAGGAAGCCATAGTCAAAAAGTATTTCTAATCTCCTAGACTTAGATGCCTAGAGGGGTCAATCCCTGCTATCCCAGGCTCTTTGATTTGGCGTCTCCTCAAAAGTGATGCACCAATTATCCAGGCCAAACTCTCATGGGCCCCCGGAAATGGAGAGACAATAAACATATGGACAGACCGTATTCTTAATCGCGATCCTCTAAACTCCTTAGAGGTCCTGCAACCACTCAAAGATTGGTGCTGGGTGAACGACTTGCATAAACTACAAGACTTCTGCCATTGGAACACTGAAGGGGACTGGACAAGCTGGAAGCCACCCCCCCCACCAG
>JASDQU010419472.1:0-10203 GCA_032191745.1 Picea mariana
GATATTGTTAGCCTCCTTATCATGAACACAATAGCATATGAACAAATAAAGACAAGACAACATCACCCATAACATTGGTTATGCATTAAAAGATACATGAAAACAAATAAGAAAATATGCCAAACAATTTTTATGCAAACTTAACTTAATTAGCAAACATGGTTTGTATTCAATCATGATTCTTAACGACAAAGGAAACTCTTAGATAACAACGAGTTGATATTTTATGAATAACATTGGAACCTACTTCAGGTTCAACTCACAAAAACCAAGTTCGACAATGAAATGGTCATATGGACAAGAACACCCCATTCTTGGTCATAATAAGCTACATAAGCCAGACTTGCAAAATCCAAGGAAAATGAGATTGACAAAGAAATAGAACACAACTAAAATTGTTGATATTTCCTTGAAGCTTGCACTATAATCTGTATTAATATCTATTTTTACTTTTTGTGTAGACTAAATGTGTCATACAAGATAAGGATGTAATATTACCAAAAGCAAAGACAATAATTAGTAGATAAGATTGCCAAAATACCCATTGGAGGCTTCTTGTATTGTTCCATCCAACCAACATGATTCTATCTTCATTTATATTCAATTGTAGAGACCATGACTAAACACCATTTCTTAGACCTGAAACAAAAGCCACTAATATTGATTACCATTTGATTTTTTATGCATATGAAAAAAAGAAAAGAAAATGGAATAACTTAATGAAAACCTAATTATAAACTATTTAAGGGCCAAGATCATTAATTAGCTCATTCTGTGGTAGTTTTGTTACTACCGTAAGCTTCTCTTGGCTTTGAGCATACTTTATTCTCTATTGATGAGGTCAACCATGAGAAATTATTAGCTCATATGGCCCCATGCCTCCCTCGCACCACTCTTACTTCCCCATGCCCATTTTAATTAGTAAACAATGCACATTCACATCAATATAGTGACAAAGATGCAAAATTTAAAAAAGTACATCATATATAATAGTCAAAGGCAACATAAAATATACAAATTATATGTCACAGCATGTCTACTACACTATTTCCTCCTTTTTTTTTCATTTTTGTTTCATAAGGTCCATAATTTTGATGTTGGTGTTATCTTCTCTCGATGGAGGTGGTTGTTGAGAACACAAAATATGCCTCTGTGCATGCAGTTGAATAGGACTCATATCTACAATTAAAGCAAACCATTTATAAGTCACCTCATTCATATTATATGAACATAAAATTTTAATTTATAAGTTTCCTCGTTCATAATACCTGGTGTAGTAAACTCGGTGGTAGAGTTAATCTCTAGTTGGTCACCAACAACAACCTTGATAACAATCACTTCATCGATAACAACATATTCATGTGCCTGCAATAATATTTATACTATTTTTATAATCCATTAAAAACAAACCTATTATAATTAACCATCCAAAATATATTTAACTTATTTACCTCCTCGTTTACTGTAGAAGTATTAATTGCCAGCTTTCATCTTGCCTATCAGCATTTTTGTTCGCCAGGCTTCCTTCACCGTTTTGTGGTAGAGGGTTGTTCTGGACTGCATAGCCCCTGGGTCCCTTATCCTATTTGCTTCTTGAATTAGTTATGTCCAGGCTTTGCCCTTGCGTGTGGTGTTGATTTCCCTCTCCCACCTATTGATGATCGCTTTTCCCTTTGGATCGACCTGCGTGAGAAAGTTACCCTTGGCTTCTCTGGCCGCTTGCTCCATCCTTGTAATCCCTTGGGCGCTTGTCGGAGGTTCTTTTCCCTGGGGCCTCTCTTACTATGGGTTTTCTTCATTCTTACCATCTCGGCTTGCTTGTGGTGGTTTTTGTCTTGGATTCTTCTCCTATTCCTATTCGCCCCTTCCTGGTATGTAAGATGGGCTCTGTAATTGCTTCTCTCCAATCTGTGGCTATTCCTGGTGTTTCTTATTTTATGGGATTTCCCCGACTGTAGGCTCATCCCGGCAATCATGGGCCGCTCGTAAAGGTGTACCTTCTGGTACTTTTTCACTGTTTCGGAGTGTGTGGTCTTGGGAGCCCTGTCGTCATCTCTGTGTCAATCCCTTGCCCTGCACGTTGTACAAAAATCATTACCACTCCCTGTATCTGTACTTGGGTGAGGTGTACCCATACTCAGCCATTGGAAACCCTTTTGTCCTTCGTCCTTTGCCACCTACTGATTAACTCTTCTGCTTTCCCACAGACAACCCCTATACTTCTTCCTATTGACAGGACCGTGGTGTCGTACCTCCCCTTGTTGTGTGACCTGGATCTGCATTGTAACTCGTGTTTGGGTGGTGGGATATTGGATTCTTCCTGGATCCTACGTGCCCTTCAGTTATTTCTACGCCTCCATCCTCGATTTGGTTGTCCGTACTTCGGTTGTCATCACAGTCTTTTGTCGCTAGTTGGATGCAATCTATTCGGAATTGACCATTCAGGATGCTACTCCAGATAGTGTCCAGTTCTGGTCCTTTCTTGTCGACCCCCTCATTAGTGATTCTGTCTGCTAATCCATTTGTTGACCTTCATACCCAACACAACTCCACTATGCTCCCCGTCTGAAAGTGCTCCTGAATTTTTTGTAGGGACTGTGCCAAGCACCAGTGCCTCTGAATTTTTCCCACTCTGGTACCATTTTGGAGTCTCCTTACTGTGTTGATAACCAGTGTGGAGTCTCCTTCCACTATGACATTTTTTATCCCTTCTCGGCTTAGAATCTCGAGGCCGATCTCCAGGGCTCCAAATTTCGCGGCGTTGTTGGTTGAGTTTCCCAGGCTCCCAGCGTACAGCCGGATGATATTTCCTTTACTGTCCCTGATTACTCCTCCCATTCCTGTCCATCTTGGGTTACCTTTTGATGCCCCGTCGAAATTCATCTTGAGGGAGCCTACTAGTGGTGGTTTCTAGTTGTGCTCGCCTACTTGGACTTGCGGTGGCCATCTTACCTGACTGGGGTTGCGTCCGTCTTTCAAGTGGAAGGCTTCTAGAATTCGGGAGTCCTGGTATGTGAGTTGCGCTCTTCCTGTCTGGCAGTTGCGGCTCTATACCGTTTCTTTTGTCATGGAGATTATTGTTTCCTTGATCTTCCCTTCCGACCAGATTTGGTTCCTGAAGATGCGTCGGTTCCTTTCCTTCCATATTGCCCATATGATCATTCCCAGAATGAGGGTCCAACAGAGGTTCACCTCTTCGTTTTCACTGTAGTTTTCTTTCCAAATATGGATAGTTATGGATATGTTACCTCAGATCCTATTTGACTATCAAAAGATACCTGTCGCCCAGTGCTAGATTTCTGTTGTGTAGGTGCATTCGTCAAGGAGATGGTTCGTTGTTTCTTCCTTGGCTTGACAGAGGTGACATCTGGAAGGGCCTATGAATCCTCTTTTCCTTAGGTTTTCCCAAGTTAGAATTCAGTTATGGAGTATTAACCATTGGAAGATTTTTATTTTTGGCCACTGGGGGCCGTTCCAAAGCTTATCCCATTGTTGCATCGGGTCTTCTCGATCCTAGTCCGCGATATAGTATCGAACTTCTTTTAGATTGAATTTCCCGTCGTCTTTTTGTCCCCATCTCAACTGATCATTTCCTTCCGTGACTACACTTTTTCGTCTCCCCAATTCCTCCTCCACCTCTTTTACTGTTGTTGTGGTTTGGGTTCTATTCTGTGGGGTGAGAGTGTTCCAGATTCTCCATTTGTTGCAATCTGTTTCTTGTTTCCAATAATGGTAGGATTTGGTTTTCCCTTGCGCGATCAACTTCTGTTGGAGTGCCTCCCTATCCGGTTTCTCCATTTTGGGTTCCTGTTGCCAGACGTCCTCCTAGAATCTGGTTGTTCTGCCATTCCTTACTTCCCAAAAGTTGTATGTCGGAATCCAGGCTTTGTTGCACCAGGCTAGGTTCCAAATGGTTGAACCTTCCCTGGTGCCTCTGAAGCGGATTCTTTCCTAGTCGCTTATGTCCAGGAAAAACTTTTTCTTCCATAGGTTTGCCCATGGTGTAGCAGTTTATTTGACCCAGCGCCACCAGAGTTTCACCCAGTAGGCGTCATTAGTCACTTGCGGGTCTTGTAGCCCCAGACCTCCTTTGTTTTTTGGTTTACAAACCTTCTCCCAAGCCACCAGGGCCCATTTGTTCCTTGTTTCTGCTCCTCGCCATAGGAAATCCCTTTGGATGGTTCTTATTTTTTATAGTATCCCCTTGGGGGTTGGGAAAACGGACATCATAAAGGTTGGAATTTCTTGCAAAACAAACTTGGTCAGAATAAGTCTTCCGACTAGGTTGAGGGATCTGTGGGTCCATTTCTTCACCCGCTCCTGTAATTTGTTGATTATTCCTTCCCAAGTGGACATTTTGTAAGCATTGTCTGTCAGGGGTATGCCCAAGTACTTAGTTGGGAGTGCTTTGCGTTCAAAGCCCATAATGTTGGCTAAATTCCTTTGGATTGCGGGGTTGGTATTGAAGAAGAAGATCATAGATTTGGAATGATTGATCTCTGCACCCGAGGCTTCGTTGAACTCTTCTAGGATTCGTTTGTAGGATTTTGCTTCCTTGACCATGGGTATGCCATGACGTAAGGTGTCATCCACAAACTATTGGTGCGTGGAAGTAAGGCAATTTCAGAAAGGTTTGATACCTTTTATTTCACATGTTGCAGTTGCGTTTTTAATGCTACGACTGAGACCTTCCATCATCAGAATGAAAAGGCAGGGGGACAACGGGTATCCTTGTCTAATGCCTCTCGTGGACCAGAAAGGTTTAGCAGGGCCTCCATTTATTAGCAGTGAGTAGCTTGTTGTGGAAACTAGGCTGACTATCCATCTGATCCAGTGTTGGGTGAAACCAAAGGCTTCCAAGGTCTTGACCATATAGTGCCAGCTAATTTTGTCATAAGTTTTTGCTAGGTCCGGTTGTATTATCATTCCTCCTCTCTTCTGAAGCTTCAGGGTGTGGATCAACTCGTGGGCATGGATAATATTGTCAATTATTTGTCTTCCTTCCACGAAGCCTGCCTGTTCTTGTGAGACCAGTGTGGGTAGGAGGGGTTTCAATCTCTTTGGAGATTATCTTATAGACCACATTGCACAGTGCTATAGGTCTATACCGATCTGGGGTTTTGGCTTCATTTTCTTTGGGGATTAGTGTAATTGTTGTAGCATTTAACGCTTTTAGAATGGAGGTTGACCTTCTAGAGTCTTCCACTACCCCATAAACATCATGTTTGACAATATCCCAACAGGCTTTGAAAAATTCCACAGTGAAGCCATCTGGAACTGGGGCTTTCCCGTTGGGCATTTCTTGGAGTACTTGTTCAATTTCCTCCTCCGCAATGGGTTTGTTCAGGTTGTTATTTTTCTCTTCGGTGACCAGGCGGGGGATATGCTAGATTATCCTTTGTATGGCCTTCGTTCTGTCCTAGTTGGGTTCCTGGGCTATACCGTGGAAGTGGTTTACCGGAGTAGTTTCGATATCCTTATGTGACTCTCACTCTATTCCGTCCTGGCCCTTAATCTTCAAGATTTTTTTATGGGTTCTTCTGGCCATGGTTGTTCTATGAAAAAACTTGGTGTTCCATTCTCCTTCCTTTAGCCATCTGATACAAGACTTTTGTCGCCAAAGTGTTTCTTCCTGCTGGCATCGAGCATCCCATTCTTGGGTCATCTGGATCTCTTCCTTTTTCCGTTCCTCCGTATAGCCCTCTGAAATGCAGGTTTCCTAGAGTTTTTTCATTTTTTCCTCTATGTTGTTTTTCTCTTGGTTTATGTTCCCAAAAGTGTCCTTGTTCCACTCCTTGAGCCTATATTTGGTATACCTTAGTTTCTTATAGAGTTTGGACATCCTTGTCCCTTGCTCTGGTTGCGCCTCCCGCCACCATTGTTTGATCCTTTCCTTGAAAGTCGGGTGTTTAATCCAGAATTTCTCAAATCTGAAGGGTCTATTCTTTGGTGTGGTTTGGAAGCCTGCTTCCAATTGCACTAGCCAATGATCAGATTCCCCCCAGGGGAGGATGTTGCAATCTAAGGTTATCCCCTACATAATGATTGACTTCGATACTAGGAATCTGTCGAGTCTTCTTGCTACCTGATACCGGTTCATCTATTTATTGTTCCAGGTGAACTAGCCATTATTATTTTTGAGGTCTACCATCTCCGTTGTGTTAATGAACTTTGAGAATTCTTCCGCATCCCTATCCAATCTTCTTGTACCTCATTTTTTCTCCGCAAGTGACGTGATGATGTTGAAGTCCCCTGCCAGGATCCATTGGAGGTTGTTGGATCAGGTTTTAAAGTCTTCTAAGTCTCGTATCATTCCTCTCTTATCCTCTAACACCTGGGGCCCATACACATTAGTGCATAGAATCACCTCTGTGTTCCCAATGATTTGCATGTGAACCGTGAGGGTGTGCCTGGTTGCTTCGGCTGCTATTAGGCTCAGTACTTGTGGGTTCCACAAGGTGAGAATTCCTCGTGCCATTTGGTAGCCTCCGATAGCCACCATCTTGTACTTTCACCATTGTTGTTTATTGATTTCCTCCATTCTGTCTGTATTGCATTTTGTCTCTTGAATAAGATAGAGATTTGGTTGTTCTTGCTTTAGTCTCTTCCTAAGGATTCTTTGTTTTCTCAGGTTGTTTAGGCCTCTTATATTCCATGTTATAACCTTCATTTAAACATGTGGGGGGGAGTTGGGGAAGAGTTTCTTGATCTTACCCGAGTTTATCAATAATGCTCCAAGCTCCTGTAGTGCTATGCTATTTGATTTCCTGCCTTTTTTCCTCCGCGTCTACTTGGCTGAGAGTTGTGGTTGTCCCTCGCCAGCTTTGACTCCTAGATGTCCAATCTCCCCGTGTGTGTGTTTTATTCCTCTGGCTTTGGCTTCCTCCCTTAGGAGAAATAGGTACCGAATGCGGTCAAGTTGCTCTATTGGTACATTGTCTACTCCCTGTCTTTTCCATTGCTCCAGTATGTTCGGGAGATCTATCCCTTCCCTTTCCACAAGGTCTCTGAGATCAGGATCTTATGTGCCTACTTCGCTTGGGGTCATTTCCGCATCTCCCTCTGCTTCTTGCATGGGGGTGTTGTCGTCTTTGATTTCTCCATCCATTGGGGTTGCACAACTCCCCTGTTCCTTCTTGTTACTTGGTCGATCGGTGGGCTCGTTTATTGCTTGTTCTCTGATTTCTTGAGCTTTTGTTGATTCCTTTTCATTTTTTGCCCCTTTGTTGGTTTTTTCCCGTCCTTTCATTTTATTCCGAGTCTCCAGGTTATTTTCTGTTGGGGTTATGCTCTACTTTTTGTTTGCTCTGCTTCTGGGGTTCGGTTTTATAAACCCATCCTCATCCTGCTATGGTTTGGGTTTTTTCGCTTCCTGTTTTTTATTAAGAGGGCATTCTCTGATCAGGTGTCCATGTTCATGGCATCTTCTACATCTAAAGGGGATTTGTTTGTAATCTATGTTTTGGATCCATTCCTCATCCCTGAATTCCAGACTTATGGCTTCTGGGAGTGCTCCCGACACATCCATTTCTATGCAGATTCTTGCGTAAGATGTATATCTCCCTTTTAGGGTGGCTTCCGATGTCTTCACATATTTCCCCAGCTTCTTTCCTATTGCTTCAAAAGTAGAGGGTAACCAGTAGTCTAAAGGTAAGGAATAAAATCTCAGCCAGACCAACACCTTTTTGAAAGTCTCTTTTTCTAGGGAGAAATTTTCCTTCCATGGTCACATGTACAGTCCTCCCGAGGCGTGGAAGTATGGCCCTCCCTCAAAGACTCTATCCCTGTCCTCCAAGTTCATGAATACTGCTGTGAAGAAGCCTTTCAAGCCCAAGCGGAGCTCCACTTCTCTATTTGGCTTCCAATGGTATTTAATCTAGTTGTGCAACGTTCTTTCTGTGGGCCACAAACCCATGAACTTGCATATTAGCGCATGCGTCTTCATCTGGTCCCTGTAGAGTTGTGTTTGCGGATCCTCCAATATCACCTTGGGTATCATTGTTGTTTTGGGTTTGCACGGGTTGTGCCCTTCTGCCCTGTTGGGCATCGTTGTGTCTTGCGCCTCACTGTGAGTTTCTCTAGCTTCTTCTCCCATGCACTCACTTTTGCCCTAATTCCTTTCCTGACCTTTTTCTGGGTCTAATCCCGAGGTGCCCGTCACTGGTGCCTTGAAAACTACGCCTCTTGGCCCTTTTCCTCTGTCTACCACTACCTGTTTGTATGAGGGGGTACCCTTACCCACTCCTTTGGTGCTCATGTTGTCCTCTGATATGGCCGCGACTGTCAAATCCTAGCTTGCAGTTGCTCCGCGACTCAGAAGAGTTTTTTAAGGTATTTTCCAGTCTAAGTCCTAACTGAAATATCATTCTTATAATCATGATTATTACAAATTTTTTAACATGATATTTGATCATTTTGTTCTTGTTTACTTTCTTTGTCAAAACTCTTCACTTGTTGATTATAATTAAAACTTTGAAAACCAAAATTTTCATCAACTTTAAACTTCTCTTAAACATTAATCTCTTGAAAATCAAAACTATCGTATATACACTTACTATCATTTGAAATTGTTGTGATTGATAGCTCAAAGATATAATTTTGTTGAAAATTGTTTTGACCTTTGTCCTCCATGATAAGAAAAAGATCTGTACCTTTTTTAAGACTTTCAAGTTCATTCATACCATAATTGTCCAGATATGTTTCTTCATAAGCAAGTAAATCTTCTTTATCCTCATTGATAACATAAACTTGTTCTTTCAACTCTTGAACGCATTCAAACTTTTTTCTAAAATCATTAAAACTTGAATCTTTAAAATCTAATGAGTAATCCATTTATTTGAAAATCATCAAAATCTTCATAAACTGGTGAACTAATAAACTTTTCTAAAGATTTTGCTTGCCAAATATGTTCTTCTTTAATGTCAAGCTCTGATTTTGAATCATAATTATCATATATAGGTTGATAAGATAAGGATAAAGAAATTTGTTTGTAATCATCTTGAGAATTTTCTTGAATATGTTCATAACAACTCTCTTGTTCATTTTGCTCACTATACAAATCACCCAAAATGCAAAAATCAATTGCATAATGATTTACCTGTTGTTGATCTGAAATTTGCATGTCTAATTCTTCTTGTTCATCTTTCTGCTCTGATGTATTCATATCCTCCTTTATTTGATCAGGTAACATCCCACAAGCCCACATATTGTTTTCAATTTCTTCAACATCCATAAACATTTGTTGCAAGGTAGAAGACTTCCTTTCTCTAAGGTAAAAGGTTAAATGACGATGATGTGCTAGTTCATAGTATACCTTAGCAACAACTTCTGATGGACGAATTTCAATAGGCAAATTGTTATAGACATTTTCAAATCTCTTGTTGAATTTCATAACTTTTTCATTATTTCTTCTTTTTGAATCATAAAAACATAAAGATGTTGTTCATGAGATTTCCTCTCGGGCCACTTGTGCAGGAAAGCATTATTAAAATCAATCCAAGAATCAATTGATTCATCTGGTAAGTTTCTAAACCATATTTTCACTTCTCCTACTAATGAATGAGTGAATAACCTCATAAAAACATCCTCATACCGAATATCTAAATAATCTGTGAAATGTTCAAAGGTTGCCATGTGCCTTTCTGTTGTAATATCATCTTCTCCATTAAATAAAGGAATGTATTTAAGAAATTTAGGAGGTAAGCCATGAAGAACTAGTGGCAGTTTGAGAGGTTTATATATGTTTAAAGCTTTAGGATAAATCCTTGCAGGTTGAGCATTAGAGATTGAAGGAAACGGCAAATTAATTTCATTCATAATTGATGTATAAGATTGAATATGCTCTGAGAGAATATGGGTTTGGGATTTTTTATCAAGAAAACTTTAAAAGGACACTTATGTAAGAAGCTCATCAATATTAACAGAAGGTACTAGTGAAGAGAACTTATTTTCTTGAGTAATATGAGAAGAAGATAGGATTTCTGTTTCAAAGATCTGAGATGAAGTTTTGAACTTTCTATCCTCCGAATCTATAAAATAACAAAAAAAAAATTCCAAATGTAAAACACAGAACAACAAAGGACCAAACAAGAAATCTGAAATTTCTTGAAAGAAAGTTAACATTTGATACTTGATTATTTTACAATGCTTCTTCATTTATTTGTCAAAGGATGATCTCCATTGGAATCCTTAGAATTTATTTAA